>VZRR01004533.1:256631-465150 GCA_013398015.1 Oreocharis arfaki | reverse complement strand
CTGCTGAAGGGGTATTTGCTTAATACTTACCGGTTATTTGTGAAGTAATATTTGTTAAAATGAGTTCTGCATTGCAGAATTTTAATTTAAGAACACATAGTGAACAGTTTTTGTAATCTTCCAGTTCTTATTAGCAGAAAGATCGAAAGAGGAATAATAGTAAACCGATTTAAATAGTCGGATTTTTCCTTTACAAATTATGTTTCTAATATGTTTGTCATTTGCTTTTGTATTTCTCTAGAATGAAAGACTCCAGCAAAAAGAACAACATTTTTGCTCAGTTCAGGAAGAATGACCGTGACAAGCAGAAGCTAATAGAGACTGTAGTAAAGCAACTTAGGAGTTTAGTGAATGGTATGTCCCAGCACACATAGGCCTCTTGAATCGACAGTATCTCATCACACCAAGAGGTGTTTCTTAGCCACTGTATCTACTAAGCAAATAGTGATACCGGTTAGGACTTTTGTTTGACCAAGAAAAGGAAAAATGCAGTAGATGGACTGTACATGGAGTCTTCAACAAACAATTATTTGTACGTATTTTTAATGGATCGAATACTATTTTGTATATTGTAAACAAATGGTGAAAAACAAGATTGTACAATAAAAATCAGAGCAATCTTATTGCACATGGAACAGCTGAACTGTAAATATGTTATTTAAATATCTGCAGATATGGTGTCCAAAATTTTGCTCCAAGCAGGAATTATTTGAGAAATGATCCCTTAGTTGCTGTTTTCTGGTTTAATCCTAATTTAATGTTTTTAAGCATTGAGATACTTGTGTTTCAGATGCTGCCTGTTGTTTTCTTGCATTAAATGTATATTAGCCTTAAAGTGATTCGACATAATTTTGTATACCAGGTTTTGTAGTCTAGAGGTATGAAAAAGTCTTCTGATTTTTAGTACCTTTGAAAACTACCTGAGAACTAGACTTGATATCTGTTTAGCATTAGGATTTATAGGCTTTGTTCTCCAAAAGGGTTTAATCTTGAGGTTGTGAATGTAAACAACCATTTGAGTTCTTTATGATGTGACGTTTTGTTTCATTTTGGTTTTGTTCCTCAGGGGTTACTATTTCTGACTGTACTTTTGTAAGATCTCGGGTTCTTTATCCCAGGTTTCAGTAAGGAATAGGTTTGCCGCTGTTGTTTCGTGATGCATCTGTTTGTTAGTTTGCGCTTTCTCCCGCCAGCCCCATCCCAGCGATTAGCATTTTGTCCCACTACCAGTCTCTTTGCACTGTCCTCTCCTGGCTATTTTAGACACTAAGAGAATGTCTAACAAATACAAACCAAATGGAACGTGTAAAAATAATGTACATTTTCGCTGTATTTTTAAGTTATTGACGGTCTAAATACAGTAATATAAACCTCACCCGCATTCCTGTTCAATTTCACACACCGGAACACACCTCGGAGCCGGTTTCGCGGGACCTGTGCAGGTCCCGACACACTGGTGATTTACCCCCGGGGAAGGCGGCCGGGGCCCCGCGCGGCCCCGACGGCGGGGTGCGGGCCGGGAGCACTGCAGGATCGCCCCGACTGCCGCTGCAGTCCGGGAGGCCGGGGGCTGTGGGGCCTGCGGAGCGGGGCTAGGGCGCTCCCTGGTCGGGGGAGCCCGAGACGGGACTCGCTACCTGGGCAGGCTCGCCCGATGGGGCGCTGGGAGCTCCCGGCGGGGCGGAGAGGGTACCCCGCGCCCAGGGGCGGCCTCCCCGCCTCCGGCTGGGCGCCCCGNCAGCAGCCGGCAGGGCCCGTCGCGCAGCGCCCGTAGCCGAGTCGCGGGGCGCCGGCCCCCGTGCCCGACAGCCGCCGCCGCCCGCCCCGTCCCCGCCGCCGGAGGAGGATGCCGGCCGGGCTCTCCTGGCCCGAGGCGGCGGCGCTGGCGCTGCTGACTCCGGCTCTGCTGGTCGCCCTGAGCCGGCACCTGTGGGCGCTGCGCTGGAGCCTCAGCCGGGACCGCGCCAGCACTCTGCCCCTGCCCAAGGGCTCCATGGGCTGGCCCTTCTTCGGGGAGACTCTGCACTGGCTGCTCCAGGTAAGGCGCCGGGACGCGGGGCGGGGTGGGAAGGGGCTGGCGGGAGCCACGGGCTGACCCGCAACTCGTCCCCAGGGCTCCCGCTTCCACAGCTCCCGGCGGGAGAGGTACGGAAACGTGTTCAAGACCCACCTCCTGGGCCGGCCGGTGGTGCGGGTGACAGGCGCTGAGAACATCCGCAAGATCCTGCTGGGCGAGCACACGCTGGTCAGCACACAGTGGCCCCAAAGCACCCATATCATCCTGGGCTCCCATACTTTGCTCAGCTCCATCGGTGACCTGCACCGCCAGCGCCGCAAGGTGAGCCTCGCAGCCACCCCAACAGGGTGCACAGCCCGGGTGGCACCTCGGGCCCAGGCTTGGGCCTCGGTGGCATGTGTGCTCCCCCTGCTTTAACTACCTGCTTCTCTTCCCCCTTCTCCTCCTAGATCCTGGCCAGAGTCTTCAGCCGCACCGCCCTGGAGAGCTACCTGCCGCGGATCCAGAAGGTTGTGAGCTGGGAGCTGCGGGGCTGGTGCATGGAGCCAGGCTCTATTGCAGTTTATTCCTCCGCTAAAACCTTAACTTTCCGCATTGCAGCTCATATTCTGCTGGGGCTCCGCCTGGAGGAAAAGCAGTTCAAGGATCTGGCCAAAACTTTTGAACAGCTGGTGGAGAACCTCTTCTCCCTGCCCCTCAACATACCCTTCAGTGGGCTGCGCAAGGTACTGCCACCTGCACTGCTCCCTCTGCCTGGGGGCAGGGCCTGGGCCCTGGCAGCACAGACCCCGTGTCCCTAGGCTGAGCAAGGGGCACTTCTGATGGGCCAGGACATCTGCAACACCCCATTCTAGATCTTAGGGCTTGGTGTCTTACCTCCTCCAGCCATTTCCCCTTCTCTCTGCACTTCTCACCTGCTCCCGGTTGGCTTCCAGCACCTCTGGGCGCTGCCTCCAGCTCATTGTACTGCACAGGGCTCCTCTTCTCCCTCTTCCCACGTGTTGCCTCTGGTGAGTCCATCATGTCTGAGCCTGTCCCATCTCATCCCACCTGGACTCATGTTAGCCCATGGTGGAGGGGTCTGTGGGCATAAGCACAGAGATAGGTGGGCACGACACACCTCAGGTTAGCATCCCTGTGCAACTCAGGCAGGCTGGGGACTTAAGACCCTCTTATGGTCCTCAGTCCCTTGTAGTCCAGCAGTACAGAGACAACCCAGGGAGAGGGACAGTCTCCTCTGCCTCTTTCAACCTGCAGTTTTCTTCCCTGCTTCTCTGCCCCTCTTTGCCTGCCTCTCCACATTCCTGCTCCAGTTATAGGACCAGGAGTGTACCCTTCTTCCTCTTACATTCCTTCCTCCACTGGCTTTGGTTTCTCCACGCTTACCACAGCTTAAGTCTCCTGTCCATTTTAGCCAAGTCTTCCCTCATCTCTTTTCCTCTGTGAGCTCTGTCCCATTGGATCACCTTACCCAGCCAGTCCCAGTTCTCCCCCAGCCTCGCTGCTACTCTTCATCAAAGCTCTTGTTTCCCCTGTCCAGTTTCCCTTTGCAAGTTGTTACCAGGGTGAGCTTTCACCCCTCCTTCCCTATCCCTCACTACCCTCTCTCAGGTCAGCCAAAGCCTGTCTGGCCCCAGACCGACATCTTCAACTGGCCTTTAGGTCTCTTTGTCTTTCTCCTCGCTCCTTGCCCTGTTTACTTTGTCCAATCCTTCCCACAAATCTGAGCCTTTGTATCTTCTTCCCAACATCTGGTCATGGCCATTTTTAATTTCAAATCTCTGGTCCTTCCAACTTTTGCAGGAAACATTTTTATAGAGACTTGATGCTCTGTGACTCCATCCATCCCACTTTGCAGAGATTGCTGATCACTTGACTTGCTGAGATCTTATGTGAATGTTTTGCTGCACTGGAGTGCAGCACACCTGAAGATGAGCTGGCTCTGATTAATGTGTCTTTATCTACTATACCCTTGTAAAACCATTCATGCCTTGCTCTCTGGACTCAGTTTTATTAAGTTACCTTCTCTTGTTCCTCAGGATAAGCTTCTTTTGGACCTGACACAACTGTGGGTTTGCTCAGTGCAGATGACTCTGAACGTGGTAGCATGAGTTTACTGCCAAAGAGGCGGTCTTTTCCTCCCAGAGAGTTTCTTGGGACTTTTTGCATTTGGTTCACAACAACAAGGCAACAAAATGTGCAGCATTTCCCCCCAAACTGCTGCCTCTTGCAAGGCTCTGGGGCTGGGCAACAGATTAAACAGTTCTTGCTGTTACAGGTCCTGGGATTAAGGATTGCTGCACTTGGGTTCCCCTGGTTTCTCTAGAGAGGGGGCAAGTCCTAAGGTTCTCCTGAACTGTGTCTGCCTCTCGCAGGGAATCAAAGCACGGGACATGCTACATAAGTTTATGGAGAAAGCTATACAGGAAAAACTGCAGAGAAACAACTCGGAAGACCACAGTGATGCTCTGGATTTCATAATGAACAGTGCCAAGGAGCACAGCAAAGAATTCACCATGCAGGAGCTAAAGGTAAGGAGAACCTCTACCTTGCCATGCCCCTCCTGACTCGGTGGCTTTTTGAGAGACATGGGCTGAGGGTCAGGAGGAGGCTTGTGTGGGGACCCACTACCAGCTGCTGGCTCCTGCCCTCCTCTTACCCACACGTGGACACCAGCTCCTGCACAAGTGAGGGAGCCTGCACTTGGCACACTCTTGTAGTCTTGTGCCTCTTTGCATTGGAAGGGACCCCTTTAAAAGGGAATAAATGCCCCTTCTACCTTTCCTCTTCATGGCCACCAGCCTTCAGCCTGATGTAGGATGCTGGTAGGGTTATGTGGCTGCATTAAAGCTTTGCATGTCTGTGCAGTCAGTAACCTCCAGGATGCCCTCTTGGAAATATTTAGAGCTACTTGGGCACCCCTCAAACACAGCCCAGCACCTGGCTTAGGGCAGGGTGTTGATCATGTCACTGGACTGCTCAGGGCTGTGAGCCCAGAAATCTCTGAGATGATAAATCAGGATGGGTCCAGGGATGGAATGATGATTCCAGGTCATTCCCTATTACCTCATTAATCAGATCATGTAGCTTGTGGATTGCTATGGTGGAATATGATGTATGACTATGATTTAGGGATGAACTCAGTAGTCCTTACTGAATCAAAACCACCACACTGAATGTGAAGAGTATTTTGCCAAAGATCATGGGAAAAAATTGTCATTAGAACTGTATCATTCATAGTTCCAAGTCACTTGGTATCAGTGAATGATAGATGACATTGCATTTACATAACAAGTTTTGAAGCAGTTTTGCATGGGTGCAGCAGCTGGATATGAAGTATCTGAACATATTTAAAGGTAATTTTATTGTTTATTTAAGTATTTCAGGAAAACTCTCCAAAGACTAATGTTTTATAAATATTTTGTAAAAATGCAATCTCTAAATCTAAAATATTTGAAAAAATTTGAGCAACTAGTAGATATAATTACAATCAGAATATATTCCTAAATAAATTCTATTATAATTATTTATTATATTATTTATTCTAACAATGTTTTACTATAATGTAATTTTTTAAAAAATTGACATTCAAAATGTGATTGATTAAGATTAATTAATCTCTGTTAGTATTGACATGAATATTATGCAAGAATAATTTCACAATCTCTCATCATGTCCCTGGCTCTGACCACAAATGGAATAAGAGGGTATTAAATGTAACATGGACTGAGTGACATGACAGCAACCTTGGGCCAGCTGATTGAAATTATAATATATTCATATGCTGTTCTGTACCTTTATGGTTAGAAAATTTCTGTATTTAACAAAATTACTTGAAAACTGAACTGCCTATGCTTGCAATTATGGCAATATTCCCCACCTTAATAAAACAGTAGTAGAGCTCTCATTTAATGAAACGCTGTAATTGGATAAAAAGTCCAAAGCTGACTCAGAATTTTGGATATATCTGTCTTTGAGAGACCCTCCAGACACTGGCACACACTAGTTACTAATCTGCTTTTTGTTCAAATGCTCTGGAAAGACAGTTTTCCCAGAAATTTTCCTAAATACACTGTGATTTGTACTGCTGCCATGAACTCACCAGGACCCTTGAAATGTAAAGGTCATTAAAAAGATACTGCTTTGCTAACAATACTGTTTTAAAATATTTAAAATCTTGAGAAGATTTTAAAAAACCCATCCTGCATAATAATGCTGTCACTGGCTGGATGTAATGCTGCCTGTTCTGCCTCCCAGGACAGGGAGTTGGGCTGTAGCACAGGGACAGTACTGGTGAAGCTTGGGAATATCCTGCTTTCCAGTCACTGGTTCTGTTGGCCTTGTAGAAGCAGGGAGGGAAAGTTGTGACAGCAGCTGTGACACAACTTCCACAGCAGCACTGTCAGAGGTTGATGCAAAGAGCATAAGGGCTGTTATTTCAAACCTAAGAGCTTGCCCTAAATTCCTTGCATGCTATTGAAATGTCTTGGGGTTTAATTGCACGTGGTGGAACACAGAGGTTTCTTTTCATCTGGGTCTGCTACCTTGTGAGTGTAAAAATTCCTGCTAAAGCCTGCAGGAGGTGTGATAGGGGTTGACAGGAATCTGTTGTTCCAGGGCTTTTATTTCTGCTGAAAGATGCCCTTGAGAGCTGCACTTTGGCAGAAGCATCCAGTCCAGCCAATATATGGCACTAGGGATGGTAGCAGGGTCATCTTTGTTACATTATCCTTAACTTTATCAGACTGGAATTGAATTACCTTCAGTCTTCAAGTGTTCTCTGTGTTTGTGGCTTCACCTCTCTAGAATCTCCCTGGCTTTTGTCTCTAGCCTCTGGCCTCAGCACTCCCAGCCTTGTGCTGTGGAGCCACTGGCACCTTCAGATGGTGCTGTAGGTTTGAGCATTACATTTGCTGTCAGAGATGTGACAGGCCACAAACCGGCTCTGGGCAACCCTTAACTTTTGGAAAACCATTTGCAAAAGTTGGCCAGAGGGTGCTGCAAACAGCCCACAGCAACCTGGCATGTGCTGTGCCATATAGACCCTGCAGACAGTCCCACAAAGGCTGGGAGGCTGCAAAGGGTTAACTGAACTTGGACAAGGCACATATTACAGATTTGACTGTAAAACTGCTGTGGTCCGTGTATACATCTGCTATGGGAAAACTGCTGTGCTTCAGATTGTACAGCTTGAAAAGTGAGTCCTTTGCCTGGTGTGTGCTCCCTGCTGCCTACAGCACTTCACGGGCTGACCTGCTCTAGCAGAGAGGCCTTTTGACTCTTGGCTTGAGCCCCTTCCCAGATAAGATCAATCATAACTGGAGATGGATCAAATGGAACCCATTTTAGCTGCCAGCACATTTTTTGTGCATAAATTTGTGCACAAAATTTTTGTGCATAAACACACCCATATCAACTGCCTGGACAGAAAAGTAAAAGCTGGACACAAAGGGGAATTGGCAGATGAAGATAAAAAGCATAATGCTTGAAATGGACTTCACTCAATGTGCTATAATTCATGTTAAAGTGCTCCTTTAAAACTGGTAAGTCTTTTGAGGAAAGCTTGGAAGAGCTGGATTGGAGGTGATGCGTACTCATCCCTGTGCAGCTGTGGTTCTGCATCAGTCATTTGGCAGGTGGAGATCCAGTTCATACAGAAATGCTTTGGTCCCTGCCAGCCCTGCATGTGTGTGGGTTTGGGGAGAGCAGAGTGGGAGCCAGGGCCCTCTGCACAGTGGCAAAACCTGCAAAAGGTGAAAGTCTGAAACACAATCACTTTAAAATGTTATTCAAACTTGTCATTTTCATTCCTCTCCCAGGAATCAGCAATTGAGCTCATATTTGCTGCTTTTTTCACCACGGCTAGTGCTAGCACCTCTCTGATCCTCCTTTTACTGAAGCACCCCTCAGTGATTGAAAAAATCAGGCAGGAGCTGATGTCCCATGAGTTGTACCAGCAGTGTGAGTGCTGCCCTGCAGGATCCTTCCTGGACGCCCTGACCATCCAGAGCAGGGACAGAGAGAAACCACTTTTGCACTCCATGGCCAAAGACGTTCGCAAGGACCAGAGCCAGCCCCCGGCCCCAGTGGAGGAAGATTCCCTCCAGCCCAGTGCCCTGATGGAGCCGACTGTCCCTCAGAGCAACCCCTGCACTGGCCCCCAGCTCCCAGCACCACCAGGGCAAAGCTGTCCCTGCGCCTCAGACATCAGCCTGGAGAAGCTGAGCCGCCTGCGCTACCTGGACTGTGTGATTAAGGAGGTGCTGCGGGTGCTGCCCCCAGTCTCCGGAGGCTACAGGACAGCCCTGCAGACTTTTGAGCTCGATGTAAGTGCATTGCACTCTGGCAGGCTGCTAGAGAGCTGCTGCCTGCCGTTGTGTGCAAGCACCCTCTGTCCAGCACAGTGGTGGGGCTTGGCAGTGTAGCTTAAGGGGAAGTGTCACTCAGCAACCTCTGTGGGTCCCAGTTGGGCTGGGGAGAAAAGGAACTGCAGAGCAGGTGGGCAGTGCAGTGGGGCTGTCCCCAGGCACCCTCTGCTCACCCTCCAGTAGCACAGGTATGTAACAGTCCTCTCCTCCTTCTTCTCTCCCTTCCCCAGGGCTACCAGATCCCCAAAGGCTGGAGCGTCATGTACAGCATCCGTGACACACATGAGACAGCTGCTGTTTACCAGACCCCCCCCAGCAGCTTTGACCCAGACCGCTTCAGTGCCGGCTGGCCAGAGGCCACAAGCCGCTTCCACTACATCCCCTTCGGTGGTGGGGCACGGAGCTGCATCGGGAAGGAGCTGGCGCAGGCCATCCTCAAGCTGCTGGCCATTGAGCTGGTCAGTACGGCCCGCTGGGAGCTGGCCACTCCTGGGTACCCCACCATGCAGACCGTGCCCATCGTGCACCCTGTCGATGATGGGCTGCAGCTCTACTTCCACTCCTTGCAACCCCGCCACGGCCATGAGGCCTGAGCCAGGGGTATGCTGCTCCCCTCAGCCCTGGAGCCGATGCCCCTCCACAGCTGTCGGGAGCAGGTCTCTGCTGCCCCAGGCTGGGTATGCTACTGGGTCACTGCAGAACAAAACCCTAAGGGTCTTTCTGTTTTTCCCCTCCTGCTGTACAGGCTGGTAGGGTGTGCAGGGTGCTGGAGTAGGGCGTCCTGCAGAGTCCCACTCCTGAGCACTGGGGTGAACCTCAACCCCAGCCTGGGGGCAAAACCCACTGAAGCTGCTGGCAGGGTGCATATGCCATGGGGGCTCAGTCAACCCATGCCTCATACAGGCCCCCAGCTACCAGGGATGGGGAGCAAAACTCCCAGACCCACAGCTAAGGCTTCCAGAGTTATCATCTGTAGGTGTGTTATGGGAGAGGCAGGATGAACATCCTGCACACTGTAGCTTTTTAGATGCAAAAAGAGGGAAGGTGGGGGGCTTTGCAGGAAAACACAAGCCAGAGCTGCCCAATCCATGGCATCAACTCTAGCTAGAATAATAGGGTGTAAAGTGGTTTTTATTGTAAATATTTAATCTCATTCATGCACTTCCCATTAGAGCTGGCACAAAGAGGATATCTCTCATTCACCCACTAGTAGTAGCTGTACATGTTGTGCTTGAGCACTGTGCTGCTGCTTGGGGTCTGCCATGAAGCCCCCTCTGGGGTTCTCTCAGGATATGCTCCCCAGCCACAGCCTGCTCATGGGATTGGACTGAAGCAAGGAAGGGGGCTTTGGGGAGCAAATGTTTAGAAAAAAGACATTTTTGAATATGTCAGATTCGTGGTAGAAAGTCCCTTGTTCCTGATGATGCTGTTCACATTGCAGAGGGGACATTTGCAAGGTGACACAGGCCCTGTGGTAGCTGGCTGGCTGACCAGGCTATCACCTCCGTTAGCCCAGCTCTGCCAGGGTGAGTGTCAGGACAGCAGTTCCATGGGTCCATCCAGGGGGTGGTATACGAGGCTAAACTTGGGTGCCGAGGGCACCCTTGTAGGTGGCTTTTGAGTACCCCCACAGGGTATTTCTCTCCCATGTAAAATAAAATGAAGTGAGTCCTGTTGTTTGTGTACTGAGAACAGAGCAGGGGCCCGGGTCCTTGATCCACAACAATGTGTTAAGTTTCCTTCAGCTTTACTTCTGTTCTCCACTGGCATGCATCCTGTGTAAATGCAGTGGGAAAATAATCCTCCTTGTCCCTCCAGAGCACGCCATGCCTGGTGGTGTTGTGTGCTCTGTGCAAAGAACCAGGTTGACCTGTGAGGGCCAAAACATGGCACAGTGTCCCTTTGGAAAGGCTCTGGGGAGCTCTCCAGTCTCCTGAAACTCTGTCATCATCCTGCTTCAGTGCTACAGATGACCTTGCTCTGGCCAATCCCCCTTGCCTGTCCGTGCTGGGGCACTGCAGCGGGCTGTGTGCTGGCGTTAGCTGTCAGAGGGCTGTGCAGCGACCACCACGCTACCTCGGGCAGAAACCTGGCTCCCAAATGTGACAGGTCAAATCTGGAAGAGGTTGAACGGCAGGGCTGAGTTAAGTGCTATTGGCAAGTCGACCCTGTAGTGAACCAGAGCCTCTGGCCCTCCTGACCTTGTCCTGAAAGGTGAATCTTTTTGCCTATCAGAGGTGAAATCAGTAGATGATGGCTGCAAGTGGCAATGACTAACTTTAATTAGCAGGAGCTACTGGCTGGCTGAGACCGCAGGCAGGAAGGTAGGGGCTCCTCCAGCAGTGCACTTAAAAATTGCCCTGAGTGCTAACGAGCCCGCTGTAAAAGTGTAACATGAATCTAGTTTTAAAAAAATAAAATGAAATAAAAAAGAAACTAATAAGGTGATTTTGTTTGCAGATAAACACAAGCATTTACAAATGAAGTGTAATAATTGTTGCTTGTAATCAAAGTTTGTTCATATTAGGCTGTTAATTTCTTGACCCCCTTCCAAGATGTTTTTAATTATCCCTTTCACTCTTTACCATTTGATTCTTTTCAAGCCCATGGCTGGGGAATACACAGCTGGGGAGATAATAAAGCCTTCCTGTGGCAATTATCGGTGCTCAGGCCACCGTATCTCGTTATTTTGATAGACAGTGAACTTGGCGCGGTTGCCGGCCGGGTTCACGCAGATGTCACGGTCCGTGTTGTAGGTCACAAGCAGGTCAGCGCCCGGCAAAGGGAGAGCGCCGGGTCAGGGCGCGGCCGCCGCTCCCGGCCAGCGCCGGCCGGGCCCGCGGCGAACCCCGAGGGGCTACCGCGCCCGGGGCCGAGGGAGGACCCTCCGGGGGGTTCCCTCCTGGGCAAAGGGCTGCGGAGGCGGGCAGCCCAGCTCCGGCAAGGCATCGTAAGAGGAGGGCGGGTCTCGTGTAACGAAAGTCCCTTGAGAAAAATTTGATTGTTAGAAAAATAATAATTAAAAGTGACATCTCTCTCTCCCCTACACAGACACGCACTCAAAACTTACAGCGTTTATTGAGCTTGTCTGGGAACAAGAAAGCAAAAGTAACAGGGAGGGAAGAGATAAAAACCGTAAAGAAAAAAAAAAGTGCATTGGCAGCAGCTGTGGCCGGCGGACAGCTCCGCGGCCCCGCAGCCGCCGCCCGCACCGGGCGCCCCTTCCCCAGCTGCCGGCGGCTCCTCCGCCGGTACCCAGCAGCAGCCCCATTCAGCGCAGCCCTCCCGCAGCCCCGCTCCCACCGCGCTCCTCCTGCCCGGAGCCGCCGCTGCCGCCCGGAGAGCAGCGCCGGTGGCCGCCCGCCGGCGCCAGCACGGAGCCCCTCTGTGCCGCGGCTGCAGGCGGGGTGCCCGGCCGTGCCGAGCGCCTCTTCCCGACCGCGGCAGCCCCAACGGGATGCTGGAGAGCCTCAGGCGAGGGTGGGCAGTGGATCCCGGGGACAGGAGCTGGGCACGGCGGGTCTGGTGTTTCCTTTCCGCGCTCACCTCCTTTTCCCTCGGTGACCCCCGCTTGAACCTGCATCGGGAGGCTGAGACGGACTGCTGCCGGCGGCTCCTTCCTCTGCGGCCGGCAGAAACATAAACCGTGCCTTTCGAGGTGAACCAGGGGACAGCGGAGGCTCCTCCGCCGATACACCGGCACAGCTGCGGCTCTGCTCAGGGGGTCTCCGGGCTGCCCCAGCACGGGGGACCGTCCGCTCCGGCCGCCCCACGGTCCCGGCCCGGTGTCTCCTGGGTCCGACCCCTACCTGGCCGTTCCCAGCCGGCGACGGCGGCGGGCAGGCGAAAGAGCTCCGCAGAGCGCATCGGCGCCGGGCGGCAGCGCCCCGGGGTGGGTGTCTCCAGGCAGCCGGGTGCCGGCGCGGGAATTTCTCGGTGCAGCCGCTGGTCTCTAACGAGCATCGGGGATAAATCCGAGGAGGAGGAGGCGGTAGTTTCCGACCATCGGCTGTCAGCTGTCGGCGGCGTCCCGCAGCCCACTCGCCGAGCGCGGTGCAGGGTCGGCGAGCCCAGAGCCGCTGCCGCCGCCCCCGACAGCACCTTTCCTTCCCTGGCAGCGGTCTGCGGCGGGTAAGATGCACTACGCAAAGCAAACAGTTAAAGATTTTGAGGGGAGGAGTCAGGCCGCAATCGGCAATTAAAGATGAACTTTGGGTGAACTAATTTATCGGACCAAGGTAGGGGTGGGCAGCAACCTGGGAAGGGTATAAAAGGCGGCCCGCTGCGAGCCCGGCCCGCGCACTCAGAGCTCCCGGGGGGCCGGGCGGGAGTCGCTCCCCAGTCATGGGTTTTTCCGCCCTAGTCGCCAGCGCCCTGTGCACCTTCCTGCTGCCCCTGCTACTGTTTCTGGCTGCTGTCAAGCTCTGGGACCTGTACTGCGTGAGCAGCCGCGACCCCAGCTGCCCGCTCCCGCTGCCCCCGGGCACCATGGGTCTCCCCTTCTTCGGGGAGACGCTGCAGCTGGTGCTGCAGGTAAGGCGAGGCGATGGCGCGGGGAGCGGAGAGGCGCCCCGGCTGTTCCTCTGACTGCAGGGGAGGGAGATGAGTGGCAACTTTGACATGGTCCCGTGCCCAGGTGGGAAAGAGCTGCTCTTCCTGCTTCTTCCTCTTACCCTTTCTAAAATTTATTTTATCGCTTCCCCCCTCTCATCTCCTGTCCAGAGACGGAAATTCCTGCAGATGAAACGCAGAAAATACGGCTTCATCTACAAGACTCACCTCTTCGGGCGACCCACGGTACGAGTGATGGGCGCCGAGAACGTGCGGCACATCCTGCTGGGCGAGCACCGGCTCGTCTCCGTGCAGTGGCCCGCCTCGGTGCGGACCATTCTGGGCTCGGGCTGCCTCTCCAACCTCCACAACGGGCAGCACAAGCACCGCAAAAAGGTACGGCCCGACGGCGGGCGGGGAGTGGGCGCGGTCGCCCCGGGCGCGGTGGCTGAGCCTCTGTCCCATTCCTCCGCGTCCCCCCGGACAGGTGATCATGCGTGCCTTCTCCCGGGACGCCCTGCAGCACTACGTGCCCGTCATCCAGGAGGAGGTGAGCGCCTGCCTGGCGCGGTGGCTGGGTGCCGCGGGGCCCTGCCTGCTCGTGTACCCCGAGGTGAAGCGCCTCATGTTTCGCATTGCCATGAGAATCCTGCTGGGCTTCCAGCCCCGCCAGGCTAGCCCCGACGGCGAGCAGCAGCTGGTGGAGGCCTTCGAGGAGATGATCCGCAACCTCTTCTCCCTGCCCATCGATGTGCCGTTCAGCGGGCTCTACAGGGTAAGGCTCACGGCGGCCCAGGAGGAGAGAGGTGCCCCTGCGGCCGGGGGAGGGGGGGGATGGCAGTACAGCCTAAGACTCACACTGCTCTCCCTGCTGCTTGGTCAGGGCTTGCGGGCACGCAACATCATCCATGCCAAGATCGAGGAGAACATCCGTGCCAAGATGGCCCGCAAGGAGCCTGAGGGTGGCTACAAGGATGCGCTGCAGCTGCTGATGGAACACACACAGGGTAATGGGGAGCAGCTCAACATGCAGGTAAGGTTCCCTAGGACTGGATTCGTCTCTTTCCCCCAGCCTCCCTGAGAGCATCACGCTTGTGGGGATAAATGGAGAGAGCAGGTGGTGCTCCCTCTCCCCGTGAAATAAACCAGCTCATGTTGAGCACTAGGGTACAGAGGCTGCAGTCAGGCTGTTGGATGGGGAGACATGTCCATAGGGAGCATAAGCACCTCCAACCACCCCCATTCTGGCCCCGGGTGTCTGTTTCAGTTTGGGAACAATGTACAGCATTGCAGTGGTAGAGTAGGCCTGGTAGAGATACTGTGCTCAAGGCCTGCTTTATCCCTCTTCTGTCCTTTGTGTAAGGAGCTGAAGGAGTCTGCCACAGAGCTGCTGTTCGGGGGCCATGAAACCACTGCTAGTGCTGCCACGTCGCTGATTGCCTTTCTAGGGCTCCACCATGAAGTCCTGCAGAAAGTGAGGAAAGAACTGCAGGTGAAGGTGTGTGTCTTCCTCAGAGCCATTTCACAGGAGGGGGCAGTGGGAGGAAGGTACCTCCAGGACAGGTATCACAGTCAGGGCTCCCTTTGGCCCAGGTGGTGCCCTTCTTTTAGGGGTGGCAGGAAAATACCACTTGCTGAGGGGCAGCTGCTTTGCAGTGCCAGGAGCTGTGGCTGTCTGCTTCATAAATGTCATGGCAGCATTTTCCTTTCTAGGGGTTACTGTGCAGTTCCAACCACGAGAAGCAGCTGGACATGGAAGTCTTGGAGCAGCTGAAGTACACGGGCTGTGTCATCAAAGAGACCCTCAGGCTGAGCCCACCTGTTCCTGGAGGATTTCGAATTGCACTCAAGACCCTTGAGCTAAATGTAAGCAAGGTTTGGGCACAACTCCTCAGAGCAGCTGTAAAGTGTGTATTCAGGCAGCCTGTCTGCCTTAGAGTGACCTGCAGGAAGCCAGGAGGGGAGGTGGGGTGCACTGGTGTGTCCTGTGCTGTCTCTTCACGTTATTTAACACAGCAAGGTGCTCCACATCTCCTTTCTCTTCTTTTTATAGGGTTACCAGATCCCTAAAGGTTGGAATGTTATTTACAGTATCTGTGATACACATGACGTGGCAGATCTCTTTACCAACAAGGAGGAGTTTAACCCAGATCGCTTCATGTCTCCATCTCCAGAGGACTCATCTAGGTTCAGTTTCATTCCTTTTGGTGGGGGCTTGAGGAGCTGCGTGGGCAAAGAGTTTGCAAAAGTCCTTCTAAAAATATTTACAGTGGAGTTGGCTCGGAGCTGTGACTGGCAGCTGCTGAATGGACCTCCTACAATGAAAACGGGCCCCATAGTGTACCCTGTGGACAATCTGCCTACCAAATTCATAGGTTTCAGCGGCCAAATCTGAGAGCTCAACACTCGCTTCTGACTGGATTTCTATATAGCATTTAATATGTACATAGTAACTTTTTATAGGAACAAAGGCCTTTAAATATTTAAAACTTGTAAATGTACAATAGTAATTTATGTCTTCTAAATATTTCAAGAGGCTATGATTTTTTCCCCCCAAGCACTACAATTATGGGTCTCTGATTCATAATTAGATAATGTTATTTCTATAGAAATAAGTTTTCCCCTATTTAAAAATATCATTGAAAGCTGGCCTGCTAAGCATTTGAAGACATTTCAGGATGGTGTATGTATTAAGAAATATTCAAAAAGCATTCAAAACAATGGGAACTAGCTACTCATCCGTATTACCTGAAATGGTTATTGTTTGAGAATGTTTTCAGTATTATTTGTGTCTAGATTGTATGTTTAATGTGTGAATTTTAAGTTTGATAATAAAGTTTATTTTTGATGATCCTCTGTATGAAAGTCTGAGTGTATGCTAGAGAGTAACTTAATGAATATGGCTCTAGGGCTTGGACGTAAGGTCAGATCTGCTTTTGTGAATGAGGTATTTACTGTTTCTGTGTTCATAACTCTCCCCTCCCTCACATGTGGTTGCTCATGACTAGTTAGCTGTTATAAGTTTTGGCTTGTAAGTGCAAGAACAGTGCAAAACCACATGCTCGCTGAAAACTGCATGGAGTCATGGCAAGTGCTAGAGGTCTCCTTAGCAAGCACATCGTTTTGAGCCACAGTAAATAAGAAAGCAAAGAAAGCAGAATAATGTCACATAAGTCTTTCTCTGGAGCTGGTTGAGGAAAAAAATTCTTTAAATGTCCTCTCCTCCCGTATTACTGCTGACCTGTGTGAACAGACCACTGAATCTTGTTCTGTGTTGAGCCTGCTGGATATGAATCTTTACTTACGAAGGTGTCTCTTATCAGCTGGTAGAGCAAATAAAATCTGCTTGCTTCTTCTTGAAATGCAACGGCTCTGACTAGGTCAGAGATACAGCATGCATTTGGTTTAAGAACTTCTCTCCTGGAATTCAGCAAAGTGAAAACTAAAAGGCAGGCACTAATGTGAATTGATTAACAGAGAATCAACTGTTGAGATGCAATTCCCCAGGGGTGTGTAAGCAGGGCAGATAAAATGCCCTAGGCATGACCCCTATTTTGGCTTAGCCATAAGGAGTTTCGTGCCCACCCCCACTTACTACACCTATTAGTCTTCCCTCAAAAGTCAAACAACATAGGCTGGCTCCATAAACATCTACAAAGTAAACCAATGTTCTTCAGTGTCATGAACACTTACAGCACCATATAGAATAATTAAATGTTTTGTTTGCCTCTGGAAAACAGTCACTTTTTCATTATGTTCTCCCAAGATCAAAATTAAGGACAGAGTTAAGTTGCCCAAAATAGCTGCATGTGCTTAATAGCACCTCTGATATTTGGATTTTTTTTTTTAAGGGGCGTTTCTATAACAGATTTGATGTGTTTCCAGCTAGCATTTTAAACACAGAAGCTTCTAACACATAGCCTTGGATACAACCTACATATGAGCATAACTATCAAAAATTTTTCATATTCAAATTTTTGTAGCCTTAAAATACCAAATATATCCTTTTTAGATTGCACCTGAGTCTTCTTGGCAATGTTTAAAATCTTAAATATTTTTTACTGTGCAAACCTGTTGTACCATCATGTTCCTCAGAGACTTGATGAATAACCTCAGTTTAAGACCCATTTATTATCAATACAGTAGTGGAAAGTTGCAAACTTTGATCCTGATTTAGAGGTGATCTGGAGTCTAGAGAACAGCAAGGATTTTGTCTTGGTATTCTTTACTAATGTTTTCTTCTGTAATATTACAACATTCTCCAAATCCAAATAGATGCTGATATTCTTTAAATGTTTTGTTTGGTTTTAATGAAAGTCTTTTATATGTGGGAACTTTTTGCATGGTCTTCATATTATTTTAGTTTATATTTTAATTTTATAAAGAATGGGAACCTAAGCGCTGTCTGGAGAATACAAACACTTTCACAGTGTAAGTTTAAGGTCATACATGCAAGTCTTTCATTTTTGGTTTTGAGTCAAGTTTGCACGGCTTTTATGTTTGAAGAAGAAAAAAAATTGTATTCTTAATTTGATTTTGTCTGGACATCTGGGAGCACATCCTCAGCTGTTGTAAATCATGACAACATAACCTATGTTAGATACTGCCCCAGTAATAATTTATCTCTGTAGTTAAGCGGTCTGTCACTGCTGTGCAATTTAGGCATCCTGGAGCTAGCTTTAAGCAAGCTATCTCCAGAAATGGCAGCAGCGTAGCTACAGTAAAATGGAGCTCAGTGTGGGTTAATTGCTAAAATATTTGCCCGACTTCTTGAGCAGGTTTCACAACCCCTGCTAATCTCCTGTATGCAGCTGTATTTTGACAGCTTAAATGCTGGCTGCAGACCAGTTTCAGGTGAGCTCTGGTATGAGTGTAGCTTTGCCTGCTCAGCAGAGGCTGGGGTGGGCACATGCTGAGACCGTGGCTGCTGTTTAGGTGCTGCCTGTCTGCTGCACTCAGAGCCCCCACCCCTCTTGTTATGCTGGGTCCAGGAAATGATTTTGTTGAAAAATTACCCATCAAAAAACTAATTGTTTTTTGGGCAGACAGGTCCTCATTCCAGCTCCCCATGTGAGCATAGTTTGTGCTGGGGTGCTGCACCGAGACAGGAGGCAGGGTATTTCATATTCTTTCTCTTGGTTAACCTGTTATTTAAAAGAAAAATATGTGACCAGGTCTCTCTCGAAAAAATCCCACACGATTTAGAAGGTGCCGTGCTTTGGTCCTGGAGTAGAAAGCCATGATTTGTATGTAGAATGCTGGTTCTTCCCTGAGGGTAAGGTGAGTTAATAGAACCCACACTTCTCCTAAAACCATGTGAGTAACAGCTCCTGCCAGCCAGTAGCATCTCTGGAGCTTAGAATTTCTAAACTGTCTATTCAGTGCTAAATGTGGTGTTCTTAAAAACACACAGTTATATCTATTCTTGAATAAAAAGGACATTAAAGAATAACATTGGTGTAAATAGACTTTGAGGAATGCCACTCAAATAAATAAATCAACATCTGATTGAAAGTCATGAGTATTTCCAGAAGGTCAGAACAGGTAAAAGTGAATTTTGATAATGGTTATATGACTAAGAAAAAAAATGCTGAAGACTCATTGGAAATTATTAAAAATAACATGATCAGGTTTATTTATTTTGTCCTTGTGAAACAAAGACATGTTACTTGCATGTTGCTTTCAGCAGTTGAGCTGGGAAAGATTTTCTTTTGTTTTGGTTCATACAAGCATCTGTTCAAGGGACAACATAATTTGAAGTCTTGTATGCTTAAGGCTTTTAACTTGTTTTTCTGACATTTTATTTTATTTTCTTACTTTTATTACAGTGGTCTTTTCCTGGACCTTGCAAGCTGAGACACTGACAAAAAGGTTTTCCTTCTTTCTACCCCATTTCAATCTATTGTATGTTTTCTTATTTTATTCTGTTCAGTGATTTAGAACAACCTTTGGAGAGGTACCAAGAAAAATACATAATAATATGTAAAATGTTTTATCTTTGACTTTTAAGTGGTACTTTCCTAAGTGCTATAGGAAGTTTTTAAAAATGCTTTTACTTCATCCAGCCATCTTTGAGAACAGAACACGGCTGTGTCTTGTTAATTCTACAGATCTGCAGAGGTTTTCAGGGTGGATACTGATAAAATAATATGCCCCAGTCTTTTAAAAACTAGTGTGCGTAAAATTAGAACCCCGGATCCAACTCTATATTTCTTTTTTTTTTTAAATCATTGGAATTGATTTTATGAGGTATAAATTCTGAAAACTTGCTATCTATCTCAAAGAGAGCTGCACTGCTTAGACTCCCTGAAAATCCAACTACTTTTGATATAGTCTTAAACACAGATTAAACAGCCCACATGTAAGCAACCCATTGCTGAATTTCTTTACCTTAAAATTATTGCATATCATCTTTCCTAGAACAGTCTAACAGGATCCTATGCAAGACTACTGGATCTTTTAAAAGGCCGTGCAAGCGCTTTGCATAAACCAAACTTCAGTCTACTGACCTTTGGCAAAGTTTTAGATATTATAAAATGCAGACACAAATCTTGTGTTTGAGATGTACTGCTGGTATGTTCCAGGCCCAAATTAGTGAATTTATTTATGGCTTTAAGGTACTCTGTTACATGTAGTTGTCCTGTATTATCACAAAAAAAAGAGTGGGGTGGGTTTGGATGGCATTTGTTAATTGAGATAGTTTTGTTTGCCAGGTGGTTTTTATTTTAAATTCTCTGTCAAGTTATACATCCAGCATGCAATGCAAAACGTATACAGATTAGCAGCAAAAATTCAAAAAGTTTATTAGATGCAACCATTAGAGTGATAGATTAGGAGAAAGGAAATGTAACTGGCAGCAAGTTTAGAGAAGACTCATTACTAGACTGGCTTGCTTCACTTGTTTAATAATGTCTTACGAAAAATGTTATATGAGAAGTTCAATGAATAATGCAGCTTTCATTAAGTTATGTAAATGAATGTAGCTTCGTGGGTGGGTTGAAAATAAAATATTTAACAAATCTGTTTACATCCAAAGAGCAAAAGCAGCGGAAACAGCTTTTAAAGAATCTGAGAGTTAAATATTTAAGAGGTGACAGACAGGAGAACTTTCGTAGTAGGACATAATAGTGCTGTTTTAATAGGTGTTTACAGCTTGCCTTTCAGTTGCAACATAGGTAGGGCAATATATTAAGTATTCTCAGTTAATTAAAGTGTTACTTGTCCCTTTATCAGCAGTCCCAACATTGCAGTTTCACTTGTATGCTGTTAGTGCCCCGGAGACATGCAGAACTTGTGTGATTTGCAAGGCTGGAAAGATCATTTTAGCAAAAGTGACTTATGATGTACTTGTTAGCCAGGTCATTTTGTTCACAAATACACAATCATTCATATGTTGGTAGATTTCAATGCTTTTCTTTCCCCCAGTTTATGACCATTTAGGAAAGCCTGAAAGTCTGCGGGTTAAGATTACACTGCCGTACAGGATAACTGTCACAACATGAGAATGTTATAAACCCAGGACTAAACAAGGCATAGACAGCACGTTCTTCTACCACATCCACAAATGCCAACCTTTTAAATGCTTCTCCCAAAGTAAATCCTTGGACTTGGGCCTCACAGCTTACGCAGAAGGTCAAAGATTGTTGGAGGCTGTTTTCGAGCAAAGGGGGGAATAAATTCCAGAGGGCCCCTCACAGGATCTGTCTAGAGATAAAAGTTACCAAAATGCAGTCAGTACCATTCACACTCTTGAGTAGGAGGCAGGCCAACAACTTTTTGAGGTGGTGGGAAGCTGAAAAGATCGGTGTCAATACAGAGATATGGGTCCTGAGCAGTGCTCTAGGTACAGTTTAAGGACGAGATGCACAAAGGCACACATCTGCCAAGACCTGTTAAGTCATCATTGTTAATGCTGCTTTAAATGAAATAGCTTCCTCCAGCAACTGCTATTTTGAGGGGAAAAGCAACGACTTAGTTTGGGGATTTTTTTCTGCTTGAGCTGTATGGGGTCAATATTAATTTAGTCTATCTGTATCTCAGAAATATATTGCTTTTGTAAAATATCAGCAGAAAAAACATGTTTTCAAGATTGAATCTGAATTTTCAGCAGAATGATAGGAGATCTTGGTTTCCTTGGCTTGCTGGCTAATTGACTTAGAGAAGCAAGAGGCTGTGTGTGCTTTACCTAACAGCTTTTATTTTATATGAACGAACTAACTGCCTGTATCCTATGGGAAGGAGAGGAAGGGACCGCATATTGCCCTGCTAGCAATAGTAGTGCCTGCCTATGTGAATAGAGTTGCGGTTTTTTTCCCCTCTTACTTAAAATCTACATCATATACCTACTCATCAAACACACTGCTTCCCTCCAAAACTTCCCTTGGATGCCTAAGAAGCACAGAGTAATCGGAAACTGCTCCCTGACCTGGCAGTAGCCTCCTCTTTTGTGAATTGTCCTTAACTTTGACAAGAATGGAAGGAGATAGGGTGGGAACAAAGGGGAACCAGCAGTGAGACAAACAGCCCTACTGCTCCAGCACCACACTGCAGCCCTGGCTGCCTAACACACAGGTGATTTTCACCCTGGTGTCATCCTCCTTGTCCCGCTGTCTCTGGCTCTGGGTGTCATTATATTAAATACATATTATTGATGTTAATGATGCTGCCTACAGCACTGCAGCAAACTAGCATATGCATTATAAATCTAGCAGTTAAAGAGAAAAATTCATTAATCGTGCTTGAAGTGATGGCATGTCATGACCCTTTTGCTCGTTGTATGAAACGAAATGGCTCAGTTTTGTGACATTTCTGAGGGGACTTCTCCTCTAACTGGGACTAAGAGCATATTGGTCCCTGAAATTCACTAATTGTCAGTCAGCATTTCTAGAAAAAAATCACAAATTTCAACCACAAGGACATGCACAGCAAAGTACATTTTACCGACTCCAGTTACTTGCCTGCAAAGTAGAACCACCCACTTTTTATGGAACTGTCTTATTGTTCTCCTCTTTCGCATAGTAATTCTTTTAATCAACTGTTTGCAGAAGTACTTATTATCAAAGTATTTAGGAGGAGAGAAGGGAGACAGGCCAAGCATGCTGATGTGGAAAATCAAGAATCCTTAAGCAGTCAAAGGTGCTTGTTTATTTTGGTGGCTCCTTGGTGATTGTCCTTTTCACCTTTTATTAACCTGCAAATGGATTACTCCTCATAAACTAAAGAGAAGAGACCAGTGCACAACCCACTGCCCCAGAGATAAGGTCACAAAGAGGGGACGTGTCCCGAGTACAACCTCGGAGAAGAAATAGAAGTCTGAAGGCATTTACACTAGGCTGCCATTGCGCTTTACTAGCCCGACTGTGATTTACCGTATCAGTTCAACTGCTGACACCTTTATGTCCCTCCCTCCTATCCCAGCAGGCCACAGAGACACAGTCCATGATAGATGCTGGTGAACTTTTCCTCTGATCACCTTCTGAAGAACTTTCCCATAATCTATTGTTTTCTATCACAGTGGAAAACAAAACAAGGGGGTTTTTTTGACTTTCAGTTACCAGCTATTTTGCCCTAACTTTAAAGCAATGTACTGAATTTATTACATCAGTGTGAAAGAAGTTTTAAACTCTTGTCTCTTTATCCTACTCCCTGAACTTAACATGGTCCAGAGTAAATCAACGTAATTGCTGTTAGACCTACATTGTTGCAGGAATGTTTTATATTCCACGTTGTCAGTTATTTAGAACAGTTAATTGAAATTGCAAACATAAAGAGAGGAAAGCTACAGTTAAGAAATTAACTTTTTTTTTGGTGCCCGTGGCTACTTGTATGAATTATATTAAGAGCCAACACTAACTTTAATGTGAGACCAAGAGTGTCTGGAATATCTGAAAGGAAAAATACATTTGTGGATTCAAGGCAAGTATTTCCTTTAATTGACTGGTGAAAATATAAGAACCCATTCTGGATTGAGAGAAGCAGTTAACCTGCCATTCTTCTTTGTAACTCCAAAATATTTCCCAAAATGTTGCATTTGTTTCTAAATAAGTAAATGCCACAGGCTATACCTGGTTTTGTCTCATCAGAATTCAGCACCAGTGTTACAGCATGAGGGGGCAAAGAAAGTCACAGCAGTATTACCAAGCGGTATGTTGGAGAGGGTGCACTTAGAAGAGGGGGAAACTGTGCCACAAACTCTCCCGAGAGCATTCTTCCTCTGAGTGTGCCCTCAGCTGACTTCCTTGCTCCTGCAGCCTGCGGAGAGGTTGAGCACATGTGCGTACAGAAGCATCAGTACCTGTGTAACTGGGAGTTAAAGAGGGACTGGATTGAGAAGGAGATACCCAGGGAGGGCTAAGTCAGAGCTTGTCAATAGTGTTCTGATTGCAGTGCTGATCAGCTTCATGCTTTCAGCAGAGAATTATGTTTGAGGAGGTCTACCATAAAATACTCCCAAATATGTTTTTCCAATCTTGTGCAAGGCTCTCTGTTCTCTCTGGGTTGTGAGTGTTGCAGACTCAAAGTTGGGTTTTTCAGAACTATTTTGATAATTGCTTCTTATAATTAACATTGCTGTAGAAGAAGTTTTGGCCCAATGTCTTTCAACAAATTAAGTATTCATCTTGCTATTTTTTTCTTCTTATACTGAACTTCGTGCTCTATAAGCCCAGCTTCTGGGCTCTGTTCTATCAGCATGGCTGGCTATGGTTTTCAAGCAGTTGTTTTCAGCACAAGTGACAAAAATACAATTGAGATATTATAAACCAATCTTGTATTCTTGAATTCCTTAAAACTGGTTGCTTTATCTGGCTGCATGAATTCTGGAGCCAGGTTAGACATAGAAATATTTACTCACACTATACTTGGGCAAACGTATATAGTTACACATCTAGCTATATAAAGTCAGGCAGGAATATGAAAAATTATTTTTAACTTCATATTATCTACACTAGACAAAGAAACAGAGATGCACTGTGGACTTGGAGCTTGACCTGTCACCTTTAAAGCAACAGTGTATGTCCCACCTGGCTTCTGCTCCGTGTTAGCTTGCTTTTCCCAAATGTTGGAGGAGGGACAAGAATTTTAGCAACAGCTTCTTGATCAGACACACTGTCCTTGCAGCCACGGCGGAAAAGGGGCAGGAGTGCAGTCAGACCACCAGCTTGTGACAAGGTGCCTTCCTGCCTGCTCAGCTTGTTTGGATGGAGGGGACATAAGTATGCTAAGAAAACAACAAGTGGGGAGCACAGAAACCCAGCCCTTTGCTGCTGGTTCTACCCAACACTTGTGCACTTTGCAGCTCCTGTCGGCTGAGCTGGCGCAGGCACCAGGGTCACCTCCCTGTCACCTTCCTCCTTTCCCATCTGCCTTTGATCTCCTGCATGTCTCTGATCCCTTATATCTGCTGCTGCACTGTGGCTTCCCTTTCCTCCTGCAAGATACTGTACAGAGGATAAATGCAGTTCATGTCCCCTCGTGTTCCCTGCATCTCTCTCCGCTGTACCAGGTTTTCTTTTTCTCATCTCCCTTACCAGTGCTCACGGTGGCCCTGTCTCCCTAACTCTGTCGGCAGTCTCCCATCATTCCCGTCTGAATTGCCTTCCTCAGACTCCTACCCCTAGTGAAGGCAGACTCTCCAGTCTTTATTTGTCTGGGAAATGGCTCATTTAACTGGGACAGGGAGGATGGGCAGGGATGAGAAAGAGCCATTGTTATGCTGAAAGCAGTTAATGGGTGCCACCAGACACTTGTGCGATCTACAGACCGTAGCAGAAGTCCCTCAAGCTGTGCTGGTGCTGCCCAGGCCACCAGGGTTTCCCACTTCTCCCTTCTCAGTTTTCAAAATTTCCTCCCGTTGACACTGGTCTGGCATCATTCCTCGGCATTTTCTAAAGAATTTCATGGGGTAGTCAAAACACGCCATACTGCAGAGGGAGAAACACCCTCGAGCTGAGAAAAGGCCTTATGATATGCCTGTCATCAAAGACCTGAGGCTGTGGCTTCGGAGAGCTGGCAGCCCCTCTCCTGGATGGGAAGGGCTGGGGATGGAGCTGCAGACAGGGCTCCCTCTGGCTCTGCTTGAAGCCGGCTGGGCATTGATGGGCTTTGTGGAGCGAGGGTGGGATTTTGTGGCCCAGGCCCTTACTTTCTCCTGAGCATTTAAAAATGCCATTAGAAAAAAGCCAACCCACAGTTTTCCAGGAGAAAACATTTGTTTTTACTGGCAGATGCTTGGCCTTCAGCAGATGTGTAGGTCAGCTGCATGGTCTGAGTGTCCTTATTTTATTAAGGAAGTCTTCCTTTGTGTTCCTCTAGAAATTAGGCTTAACTCATGATTGGACTGGAGCTTTTATGGTTATTAGGCAAAACCACTGTCAATATAAAAGCCTAAATAAGTCAGGCTTTTATATCAAAAATCAGTCATTGTCATAGTTCTTCCACTTTTCATAGGGGTGCCTGTTTGAGGCAATGTGAATTTTGGCTCAGTTTTTCAGTTCTGCTGTCTGTAGATTTGAAAGTTATTTAAATTTCCATCCTTTCCCATTTTTTTTTTCTCTTTCTGCCTCACCCTCTCTCTGGATCACAAGTGCTGACTTTAATGTTCAACATGAGCAGTAAGTCTCTCAGAGTTTTCCTGTGACTGAAAAAAGTGAAAGATGAGAAAGATTTTGCTGGTCAGAAATTGACTGTTACTGATTCATTGAAACAAATCCAAGTGGCTGTTGGGATGTCTGTAAATATGCTGTAATGAATCACTAGTGACCTCTGAGGGGAAGATAATGTGTCAGAGATTGCCTACAGATACATCTTCTAGGCTGGTACAGAAGATGGCTGTTTCTACATTTCCTGATAGGTACAGGGAAGGCACTTGAAATAAATCTTACATGAAACAGGGTGGCTGGCATATGGTGTCATTCCCCTTCCAATCACATCCAGCTCAACTCAGCAGTGGCTGGTGCAGTTATCGTGGTCCTTTAATGGTCTATGAAAATGAACTTTTGATCCCAGTCCTGTTTTAAGTAAACAGATGACCCCATCAAGCAACACCATCCCATTTGGGAGCTCAGCAGAGGCTAAAGCTAGCAGTAAAAGATCTGCCATTTACAGACACTGCTAGTGAGCTGTGAACTTTCGTCCAGGGGGTGATGGTGGTGAAAGGACACAGGAGGAAGTAGGAGGAGTGACACTCTGGCCTTACCAATTTATGGTCAGGTTTTTTTAACTCTAGTTTCTTCCGTCAGAAGAAATGTTGGCAATGAAGGATATTATCCATGAATAAACTCATGAGGAAGAAAAGGTTAGTAACCCCTCCTGCCTCTCCTAGAGGTTGCCTGTGTAGTGGCAAGAGAGAGTTCACATCTGGTTCAACTGTCCCCTGACTGCCGTGGCAGTCCAACACCCTGCTGCTTTTAGCCGGAGTGATGCTGAAGGATGGCGGTCAGCACACGTGCAGGCGCTGGCCCTGTGGAGCTGAACTGGGTGATAAAGTGAGTAAGTGCCTCTAGCAGAACATGTGTGCAGACTGAACTCTTCCCCATTTCCGTGCTAGAAACTAAAACTCTATTGCAACATGGTGTACTCAAAGGCTGCCACAGGCCACTTCAAATTTGGTCTTCAAAGTGTTTTTTCATGAATGAGAAAATTCACTGTCTATGAATATTTTTTTTTTCAGATTATTGCAATCTTTTTTGTTAAGTCAAATTCATTAGTTTAAACTTAAGGACTGCCTTATACTATGAAGCTGGATAACTCTTTTTTTGTTGGGGGAAGGGAGCTGCATGGCCTTTCACCTTCTAGCTTTACAAGCAAAGCCAAACTTCTGGGCAATCACTACAAAATGCTTTTTCCCTCCCCCTCTTCCAATGATGGCTGCAAACAAAGGTCTTTAGGGCTGGCTACTCCAGACTTCAGGACTTTTAAAGGTCTTTACTTGACTGGAGATCAAAGGTTTCTCCTTAAGGAGTTTATCACTCAGACAACTCTGCAGTTAGCATTTCAAACTGGGTTTACAAGTCAAATAATTTAGCAATTTCTTCTGACCACTGTGGCCTTATGCAGTGGCTGCTGGATGCCAATTATAGCACCACTATGACATGGAGTGCAGCACTATCTATTGACAAATGTGTGTACCCTTTTCACCATTCTTTACTGCAGAAAAAAGAGGTTTGCACATATTCTGAGTAGGTCCCAGACTGCTCAGCTGGGGTTTGAGTTCCCTTCCTAGGATTGTGGATTCCTTCTTTGTCGCCTTGAGTATGGCTCTTCAGCTCTCTGTGCCCTGGCAGAAAATGTTTTTCTCCTTGGAAAGCATAAGAGCTATGAAGATAAAGTAACAGGATTGTGGGCATTATTATCAATGGTATATAATGCAGTAACATGACTAAAACGAGGTCTTAAATATTGTTCAAATGTCCCTGACCATCAACTCTTCTCTTTTCAATGTTGCTATCAGACTGTCCTGACACTAGGAATAAGAGATTGGTGTGTACAGGCCAAGCCAGTGGTCAAAACGCTGTTGTCAGCAAACCTGCACCAGCAGCTCTATCACATTAGCTGCTTGAGTCCATTGCTCTGTTTATTTTCTGTGCTGGGTTATCCTCTGTTATGTTCCTGTAGGTTCCCTTACTGTGCTAATCACTTTGAGCACCTTCCAAAAGTGCCTTGAACAATGACACTAGCACCAGTCTTGGATTCATAAAGGTTTTCCTCTCACCAGGCGAAGAAATGGAACTATGGAATTGTTTTGGGGATGGTGAAACTTATGGTGAAATTTTTGTTTCTGTTAGTCCTTTACACATATTGTCACAAAAAAAATATGTGTTTACATGTGTTGTACTTTACTTTGAATGTAAAATTATAGTAGCAATATCAGCTGCCTATTAAATTGTCAGAAGAGTTATACACGGGATGCATTGAAGGGAAGGTGCCTAGGCTTACACAAACAATCAGCCTGTTGTAAGCAGAGCTGTGCAAGAAGTATTATATATCCCAGATATACACCTGGAGGAAGGTGTTGCTCTGCCTGCTAACTACGGAGGCACAGGGTATGACTTTGGCTGGCAATTCCAGAATAAAAGCATTTTATTGTAGCAGAAAGCGAAAAAGTCAGTGGGTCTGACAAATGGTTTCTCAGAGCTCCTGTGCAACCTGCTGTATGCACAGCATTTAGGTAACATTATTACTAGTATTTTATCTGGCTAGTTGTTTTCAATTCAAAGTGCATGGAAAGGTAAGGAAAAGTGCCAGCATGTTACGGGTAATTTGTGGTATATATTGTTTCCAGATGGACATTCTGTCTTGTACATGCCAATTATGATGCAGGCTGATACGTTCACAATTATGGGCGACTGAGCACTCAATAGAAGAATTGCATGTTGTTATTAAACAAATGGTGTGTTCTGCCTGCACCTGTAAGTATCTGAAAGTCTGGATAAGGATAACTTTTAATTTAGGACATATTAGGTATATATTGGGTACCAATATCCCCTCTAGTTTTACATAACAATGGTATCCACTCAGCATCTTGGTAACTTAACAATGTTAAATTCTCAGGAAGTATTTTTGATCGTCAGACCCTTTTCCTCACAGAGAGGGTGGTTATTTTATACATCATTGGAATTGTATAGCTTCCGTTCCCCAGGCTGACAGTTTCTACAAGAAGCCAAGGTCATTCATACAAACACATTTGCAGAGGAACACAGAGGGTGTTGCATCCTTCTCCTGACCAGCTTCTGAATGTTAGCCTGTCCTTGCCCAGTGTCTACACCATGCAGAAGGCCTTTGCAGACCAAATTGAAGATAATAATGATAGTGATATGATGTCAAGACAGAATTGTCTAACACAGGGACCATGCAATGTTATGTACAAAAGAAAGGCATAATTCAGAAGAAAACCTTATTTGAGTTGATAGCAAAATTCCACTTGAATTTGAAAAACCAGGCTGTATCTCACCAAAACATCTTGCAGGACGCCCCTAGCAACCCAGTCTTTATGCAGGAGTCCTATAGAGAGACTATCCTTATTTATTTTGTTACTATTTAAAATCTTGTCATGGTATCTAGAAATCTGTAGCATGAACTAGGAGTCTAAAAGAGCATTTTCTGGCACATCTTTGTTCTCAATAATCTACAAGTCTTGAAGGCCCTAGATGCATTAATTTTTTACTAGATAGGCTCAGGATGTCACCCAAAAGAGGGGAAATAGCAATGATGCTTCCCTTTCATCTAATTGCCTACTAATGGAAGTTGCCATCGAAGACACAGGAAATACGAGTCGCACCTTGGCTGGGTAACATGCCTCACCCCCTTGCTGTGAAAACATTCCTAACCACAGAGCCTCCAGCAGCACGGTGGAGTGCTCAGCTCCAGGGCAGAAATTTGACCATACCTGGAATTGTGCCAGACCATGATTATAAATATTCACTGGTCTGGTCAGGAAGCAGGATGCTATCACAGGAGCTGGAGTGCTTCTCTGAAAGTGAGGAGCTTAGCTGTACCTTTAATGAAGTTGTGCATCTTTTGAAGAAAGCTTGATTAGGCTGAGGATCAGTTCCATGTCAGTTTGGTTACCATGTTGGTGAGATGGCTGCACGGGTGTGCAGTTGGTGTGTTCAGCTCTGCTTTTCACAGTGCTACCCACAGCTTCAGCTTCGTATAACCCAAACTTTCTAATGATGAGTGTACTTGATTTTTGAGAGAAGAATACTTCAAAAGATGAAACTTAAGCTCCTAGGAACCTTCATTCCAAAGGCTCAAGTTTAACCCTTCATAATTTAGTTCAATTGTTTCTTGGGATGATAATGTAGGCCAGTGCACTGGGGAGCATATTTGCCCATCGTGGTCCTGGGAATAGTGGTTAAAACTGAACAGAGTGAAGGCAAGAAACAGCAACACTGACTTACTGCAGAAATGCCCAGATTTCCTAATGGACTATCACCTTTTCTGTGCCTGAATGTGACCATTGTCCGTTTTATTATCTCTATCTGGAAAGAGGAATTGAATACAAGATAGTCTTAGACCTGAACCTTTCTGAGTGATTTATCAAGTAGTAGGAGAATTCTGAATACGAGAGTTAAATCTGGAAAACAGCTGTGTTGTGAGCTGAATCAATGCAAAATACAAATTCCTTGTTCTCTCATACCCTGTTTGGTTTGTTCGTTTTATTTCAACGTAGTAAATGGGGATCCAGTTCTGCATTCCTTACTCAAATGCACAATTAATGTAAAAGAATCCCCTTGTCTGAAAACAAGTTGTGAAAGGTCTGAGTTAAAACAGCAGGACCAGGCAGTAAGTCATACACTGCAGAATAATAACTTCTTAACATAATATAATCATGTGCCACAAAAACTAGAAACTAAAATATTCACACTGACCATAAAAATATCTTTCTACACTTCACCACATCCTAAGGTATGTTTTCTTTTGGAAGTAATGTATAATATATTCCTACCATTACTATTGCTTGGTGAAGTGGTTCTTGCAAAGTTTAGTATCTGCTGATGCAAGGTGGGGGGGCAAAGTGGAGGGAGAAAGAGCTTGTAAATTTTAATTTTGAGAGAAACTATCTTAATGTGTCAATATCTTGCAGATATTATTTTGCAGATAGCTTTATTTTGGCAACAATGTGGCAATTTTTACATCAGAGCTAGTAATTTTTATCAAAACCAATGTATGTTATCACCGCACTGCTCTAGAAAAGACCTTCTTTGACTCTGCTGTTGCAGGTAATTGCTATCTTGTCACAAAACCCATTCTCAAAATGTATCAAACTTGGTTGTAAAAACAGGTATATTACTTGCTTCCACTATTCTTGAAGGAAAATTCTCCTTCAGTGTCCCTTTTCTAATAGTTAAAACCTTCTTCAAAACCCAGAAAAAATTGCTCAGAGCTAGATTATATTTATTCTTGCACTAATTTGATTTTAAAATTAAGAAAGGTTTTTCCATTTTGAGTATAGAGAACCATTCTTGCAGACTTCACTCTACTGCACCACACAAACCTTTTCATTCTCTTCTCCAGGGTCCTGTCAGTATAGCAAGTTTTCTCTTCAGTCATTCAGTTGTGAACAAAGATGAATTTAAAATATGGGCTACAGTGAACAGTATTCCAGATGAGGCTTGAACAACACCTTCTCCAGTGTTATGAATATTTGCCTATTTCCACTGGAAGTGCCTCACCTCATATATTCCAGGATCACTTTTGGCTTTTCACAGCCATATCATGTTGGCAACTCAGTCTTTCCATGATCAGGTAATACCTCCTGACCTTTTATTTTTCCTTCAGTGGTTTCCAGCTGATGAGAATTATTAGTCTCATCTTAGTCTAATTTTAATTCTTGCTATTAGTTGCTAAACGTTCCCTTTGTACATTACTTTTCATGCCACTAGCACACTCGTGAGTGCCATTCTCTCTTGGACACTGCCACCCTTTTGACTTCTTCCCCTCTTATGAAATGAGACGGTCACAAAACTGATCACTGAGAAATTACAGCAATAATTTCTCACTTAACTACCTCTGACCAAATATTACTCCTTTTAGAAACTCTCCCCCAGCAAAATTCTCATCCACCTCACAGCTTTCAATTCCTGCCTTCTCCACCTTAGCTAGCAACACTTACGAAGCACAGCAGGCTTTTTCTGTGCTCAGAAATTTTATTCTTTCTTCGAAACAAACCATCATAAAATGCCTCATCTAGCCTGATATATTTACCACGAATTCTCACCGGTAGAACTGAGCTTCATATGTTAGTTCTGTACAACATCCTATGAAATAATCCTTAACTTGTCAGGAAAAATTCAAAATGTATGCATTTCAAATATGGAGATGGTATTGCTAACAGCTGCAGCTTTGTGATACATCAGTGCAATATTCAGTAGCTGATTCCTCCCATAACAGTAGAGATAGAATGCACAAGAAGTAGGGTAATACTTTTTAAATGCTTGTTTGATTTGATTTTTCTCTCTCTTTGTTTCTCCATTGAGAATCAAAATGATTAAATTATTTCAAAGATGATGAAAAACATTTTTGTGACTGCAGCTGTGCAAATAATCATCTTTATTTATTAATTGATTAAATCTTTGTAATACAGATGTGGCATAGTTGATCTGTCCTAATAGAAAAACATGATTCAAGAAGTATTAATATTCTCCTGATTACTTAGAGATGAGGTATATACTAACGCTTTCATGTATAAACTAATGCTTCAATCCTGTATAACTTTACGACTTTACATTTTTTTGAGATCTAGATCTTTGTGAAGCACTATGGAATTGAGAAGGAAAAAGAGGATTTTTCTCTGTTTCTGGTATGCACGACTTCAAACAGATATAGTTACCTGTATAAAGCTATTTATATACTATTGAAAAAAATATAGAAATTAAAAGTAGAGAGGCTTCAAAAAGTTTTCATGCTTGGACTCTCTCATAAAATACCTTCTATAATATGTATATTAGCCATTCTTTTAATAAAGGAAAAGGTTTATAATTCTTCAGATATACGTTCCTAGTTCTTGTTTGTTCCTATATATTTTTGATCAATGATTTATCATTAATAATTTTTTGAAACAGGGAACAAGGAGGTGGTTTGGACTCATATTTGGTCAGATGACCAATACGTGTAGTAAGGCACCAAAATATTTTCTTTACGAAATGGAAAGAGCCCATGATAAATAGGCTTTTTCTCCTCCTCAAAAAAACCAACCAGTCCACCAACCAAATAAAAAAACCAAACCACAAAAAACCCCAAACAAACAAACAAAAAACCCCCAACTTCACATTTATAAATTCTGAAATCCAGCTAAAAATTATAAGAAGGTAAACATTTTTGCAGATGACTTCAGACTCGGACACCTGGTTTTGAAGCACAGAACCACCTGTGCAGCATTAAACATGAGAGGAAGGAAGTACAGTACACGAGGTAAAAAGTACAGGGCGAGGCAGTGTGATGTATCCCTTAGGTCAAACAAGAGGCTGTTTGTAAATGACCCTTCTGAGGCAGGGTATGACTTCCCAAGACTGGAGCTCTCTACAAAGGGATGCATAAATAGCAGTTGTTCACAGCAAGGGTTATACTATATGGCTATTAGAGTGAATAGAAGCAACTCACTCCTTGCCAATGACAGGAAATAAGGTCAAGCAAAGATAACAGGTCTTTGAATTAGAGGTTTTCAAAATATTAGTCTTACGCTTTTAGTATGGAGTCAATGAGTGATTCTCTTTAAAATGTCCTGCTTCTGAAACTCAGGGACATTTGAAACCAGGCGTATGAAACAGCAATCATGAGGTTTTATATCTCCCTGACCCAGCCTCACTTACTCCAGGAGGCAGTATATTTAATAACGTAGTCCATCTGAATGCAAATAATTTAAAAAGGCAGCTTAGGGCTTTTGGGATGTTTTGTTCAATCTGGATGTTCTCTCCAAAAAGAAAGGAGAAGAAATCAGGTAGTATGTAAATGCTGTAGTAGCACTGTTAAACATCTGACTTGCTTGACAAAATAAATGTTTGAATAATAGCATCTTGTTTACTATTAATCTTTAAGACCTGTATGAGCTGCAGAAGTAGTTATCTTTTTCCATAATTCCTTAATTGATTAACTATATAATCAATTTCCAGAGTGACCTAAGCCTCAGCTTTCTTCTTAGGCATTTGATAAAGGAAAATTGATCTTTTCCTGTTACATGTTGCTCAATGAGACTCATAAATCATCATCCAAATCCAATCATTATTGTGTTTGACAATGCAAGCATTTAATATCAAAATTTGTTACGGAAATAGTTTTCCAATGATTTCTAGAAGCTCAGTCTGAGCTACTGTCCTCTTACCTCTTCAAATTTTACTAGGTATTCTTTCCTGTAAGTCATTTGAAAATGTAAACCAGCTAGGTCTGTGATAGATACACGAAATTAAATCACAGAAATAAACTTCGGATAATTAAAACTCTTATGTACACACATCATGTTCAGCAATCAAACAGTAAGTGAATCTATGTAAAATTGTTCCATAATGGGGTGAGTTCAGTAGAGTGGATTCAAAATCAGTGGAGCTTCCAGCAACAGCGAGGATATGGGCAAAATATGAAAGAAAATGAGTATAACTTTTTCTGGTAACACCTCTAGTAAAATAGTACATTGTATTAATTTTGTATTGATATTTTGTAGTCAAAATCAGAAATTAAGAAATAATCAAATGCTGAATTACTTCTTACAGATACATAGCTGGAACACATTTTGTCTTTACTGTGTGTGTGTTTCCCATGTTTAGCAGGTGTGCAATTTGATTTTGTACTTATGTTGTTCTTTCAACAAAACACAAATCTACTTACTGCTAGCAAAGTAATTTCTGAATAGTTAGTAAATTCATGTAGCATAAACAGATGGACTCCGTATTTTGTTCTGATTTGTGTACATGTTTGTGTTTCAAGTTGAATGTATAAAAAGCAATGGAAAAGGTAATTTATTTTAAAGTAATAGTCTCGTTGGTCATTTTAGCAAGAAAGGGTAAAAACTCTTGATGGTCACTGATGTGTTAGTTGGGCTAAAAAAAAAAGGTTAAACATCCTTTCTTGTTATCCCTTAATCATAGGCAATTTCATTGATGCAGGGGTTTCATACCTTTCATAGGGATGCCAAAATGACCCATCTAAGTAGATCAGCTGCAAGGCAAGGGAAGAAAAAAAAATTCACACATTTGTGTTCCTTTTGTAATGCTGCAGCTCCTCCTTTAAAAATGACAGAAAGCATCTTTCCACTTGAGGTTTGCATTTGAGTAAAAAATCTTTCTCTTTTTATATTGTATACTTTGTTCAGTAATAAAATGCCAGTGATGTTAATTAGATAGATGAAGATTGTTAAATCAGCCAGGAATTTGTTCCTGGTAAAAATGTGTTGTTTAGGCAGAAGAAACATGAAACATTAGAATTTATTTCTTAAAAATAATGATTATATGTACATTTTGTTCCTACATGACATTCTTCAGTTTGTAGAGTGATCTACAATCAATAATGAGATCTGCAGTAAGCAAAAATGCTAGAAGTTGTTATATTTCAGCTACATTTCAAAGACTGCTGTTTTGAAACCATAATAAGACAATGTTATGTAGTTAAAAATGCCTTCTTCATTACCATATATCTCTTTAAATGGTGGGAAACAAGAGAAGGTTGTAGCCCTCATCTACTATATCACATCAAAAATCGAATTAAAATCTGAATATTCAGCAGGCAAGTTATGTTAAGGTATAATCAGGAATAGTGGCCAGCTTTTTCCAAGGCACGTGCATCCAAACATGCAGTGGCAACCAGGATTGGTCACATTGCCTCTGCTACTCATCCCTATTTCCTGACAGTAATCTCCCTGCCTCCAATTCCTTTTGGCCTGACTGAGGAAGTGGGAGAGGGAAAGAAATAAACTTCTTTTTGCAAATCAACCTCTGGCTTCTTGTTACAAACGCTAGTTATTTTTTATTTTTTATGGGTCTCATGCGGTTTACAATAATGTTAGAAATAAGGTTTACTCTCTCATTTTTTTCCCCATTCTAATTTCACTTATTTTGAATAAAGGATTTATTGTGTTTTCCTTTAAAAAATGTGCAGAGTAGGATTATCTTGACAGTATATTCTAGTTCTTTGTATTTATATATATATATATATACACATAAATATACATACATGCAAGATTATCTCTCTCACAACTGTTTTTTTTTCTACTCTTCATTGATTTTAATGATTGCATATTTGCTACCATAAATTCTGAGCTCCCTGAGTGGTGCCGATCTCTGAATGGCATTTGGTTTTCTTGCTTCCTTGGGCCTTTAAATTTAATTTAAAAACATGTAAGAAATGGTGCCACATGTCCTTGTATTTGTCCCCTTGAGATATTCCTTACTTGACTTTTTACCCAAAGTTCACTGACTCTGCTCAGTGTTTTATTCATTCATTATTCCACAAAGGGTGGCATTTTTCCAGAGTTTGAAAAACTTTTTTGGTAACTTGTTTAAAATGAAATATTTTATATGCTCTTGAGAGGTTTGCAACTCCTCCACATTTGCCAACTGCACCTGGAGATGTATTAATTCAGTGAGCAGGCTGTGTTTCTGGGTGAAGACTACACAGACCTCAATCATCCTTTTGCAAATTTCACTCCCAAATTAAGAAGTTTCCTGAGCAGCACTATTTGAGATGTATATTGAGACTGCTCAGTCCTGTGTAGAGCCACCACGAATGTAATACCTGAGTTCTGCAGTCCCAATGAATTTTCTTTACGTTTTGCTTAATGAGGAAAGTAATTGTCATTATTCCTGTTTCACATATAGCTCAGCCTGCTTCAGTTTAGGACTGCCTGCATACTTCAACATAGATTTTCAACTCCTCAACTCATGTCCTAACTGCTGGAGTTTTAGTATGGTTGCTGTACTTCATGTGTGGTTTCTAACTCAACCTTCTAAAGAAAAACTCATAAGAACATTGGATCCTACATAGTCTGAAATTCCTTAGTTTTTGGATGAAAAATGTTTATGCATTATTTCACAAATTTGATTACAAACTTGAGTCCTTCTGTTTGTCATATTTTCTGTCTATACAGGTGCATGGCTTTTTTTTCCCTCTGGCTTTACGTGCATGGACTTTCTCTGTCTATTGAAGCAACATTCAAAAACATTAATATTGTATCTGAGGTGCCTGCTGAGCATTTCCGACACTTACCCTGGGAGGGGCACACATGTTAGTAATGATATCTCCAGCTGCTGCTAAATAAATCATAATGCCATCTTAAAAACATTGACAAAATAGAACCAGATTCCATATTGAAAGCTGGCCAATCTTTCATATGAATGTCTTTCGCAGAAATTCCTGGGCACCTGTTATAAGACTTACTCTTCACTTTTAATTAAAAGATATCCATAAGTATTTTTATTAAATACCTAAGCACATATGGTCTTCTCTTTTTATCTTTTGTTTCTTTTCCACAAAGTGTAAAATCATCTGCCAAGCATTGTACTCTGTGCAAAGTTTGTGGTTTGAGGGTCATGTTGAAATGGGGAACTAGAAAGACGAAAAAACGCATGTACAACTATGAAACTATGTTTGTACATCCAGTACATAAAATGCAGGTACTTCTCTTTTATTTGTCTTGTGCTGCTCTCTAGAAATGAAAACATAATCATAGAATCATTTCCTGCTGGAGACGCATGAATATGTTAGAGAGTAAGTATTACCCATGTTTTAATAATAAGGAACGAGAACATACGTGGGATAGGATTTTTAAATAACTCAATGGTACTTCCATATTTTTTGCATATGAATACACAAACAAAATCAAATTCATCAGCATTGAAAGTTGCTTTGTTATTTTTCTGATTTTCTATTCTATGGTAAATGGATAGGCCTCTGCCTTACTGTGTAGATTTTTCTTGTAATGTTCTCTGCACTTTGTCATCTTTTATTCTGTATTACCTGACTTTTGTTTACCCTGCATGGTTACAAAATTTACCACCAGCCTGGAGCATTCAAATTTACTGGTAACTCTTAATAGAAAGTCTCCGTGTCCCTTTAGTGCTTTGCTTTCATGGGGGCTAAGAAATGCTTTTTAATAGTCTCTTTCAGAAATACGACTTTGAGGCAATTTCCCCCTGTGTGTCTGTAAGCTCTGCAGAACACAGTCTGCTTTCAACACAGATTTTCAGGTAGTCATGTCTTTTAATCCTGCTACGTGTTGTCCTTTTGAAACATTTTTTCCCTATTGTTTTAGCCTAATACCATAACATAAGAGTAATGGTAGTTGTCTTAAGATGAAATAAATGAGACTCTTAGGTGCAGACTGTGGAGAGAAGCATACATAGGCCAAGGAATGTACTTAAACCATTGGCTGTTCTGCACGGTGGGGGGAGGACGGTGTATGTTCAGAGGAAAGCAGTGCTGCTGGTATTAACCCACCATTTTCAGTGCACGAAGTCCCTGTCATGCTGAAATTCTGTGTCAGACAAGAGCTACTAAGAGCAAACTTAACAACAGGAGTTGGTGGAAATTCACCTGTATATGTTCTGATAGAAGCCACCAGTGACTAGTATGCACATTAGTTTAGAGTAATTTCAACACTCTGTGTGTGCACAAGCAAGAAATACCAGCAAGAATCTTACATTGGGGTGGTGTACCACATACCTGTTAATTTAAGCTTTGTAGAAAACTCTGCCAAGTCCAGAGGCCCCACACGCCTTTTGTTTAGCCTGCTGCATGTATTGCCTAACACCTTTAAGAAACTGTTAAAACACTGTTAACACAAAGAGAATCCCTGACATTGTGTGCCAAGTTCAATGTTAGCACAGTTTACAGACTATTCCCATGCCCACAGGGCTAGAAATTCTGCCCAAGGCCGTAGGAAGGATGTAGTCTAGTTTGGAGTGACTTAATATGAGGAAGGATGTGCTATAAGTAGTGGATACTAGAAATCAATAAAGCATTTTAGATTAAAGGTAGAACTTACAGGTTTTTATTTTCTAGTTTAAATGTATGCAAAGGAATGACAAGAAGTCAGGGGTTTTTTGCTTGTTTTTCTTAAGTTTCTTAAGTTTCCCATAATCTTGTTCTTAAAGCCATTTTGCTTTGTTAATATTACATAGGTAACCATCTATATTTTAGAAGCACATTCTGTTCATTCATCTCTTCTTTCAGTAAAGTACTCAATAGCCAGCAGTTTAATTGTAAGCTCATCTAAAATACATTGACAATGTGTAAAATAAAATGAACCTAGAGCTAAATTTAATGGATAAACCAGAGACTATTAAAACTGTTTCATAAAATAAATTTTAAAAGGGAGTAAAAAGAGTCTGGGATATTGTCATACACAAAGTACACAAAATATCGCATCTGCTTTCTGGCATTAACCCAGCTGAGACCTAGCTACCATGTAAAAAACAGATTAAACTAACATCCATCAAGGTGAAAGATAATTATTGCTTGTGTCAGACAACACCTGTTTTTGCAGCATTCCTCAACTGAGTTAAACTAGAGACATGCTGAAGTTTTCCACTGAATTTTACATTTGACAGTTGCCTGAAGCAATTGTGTCTGTGAAACACCTTCACCTCTTCCTTTGTTTACTTTTTGGATAGACTAAAAATATGCAAATATTAAACAGAAAATTTCAAAAATTAAGCAGAAGATTCAGCAGCAAAATATGTAAACTTTTTGATGGACGTCTATCGAGAAGTGTTACAACAGTCAGTTTTCTGTGAGGTCTGCCTATGAACCTGTTGAAAACATTCACTTGGTAATGAATTCTGCTTACATTACTCAAGTGAGTGATCCCACTTACTTCAGTGGAAGTTTGCACAAGTTGAAGTAGCAATAGCAATTTCTAGATAATGCCATAATGTACTCCTGCTGTCTTTAAGCAACACTGCATAGATTGTAAGGCAAGATGTTTGTTCTACTGTATAAAGTAATCTGTATTTCAGGCACTAATTTCACAACAAAGTCTTTCTTCAGTTGTGCCAAGACAGCTCAGAATCCATGGATCAAACTGCATTCTGTTACGTGAAAAGCCATGGTACCTATGAACAGTATAGCTTTCACAGGTCAGTTCACAGAAGGATTTGGAGGTTTTCTTCTGGGTTTTATTTTTTTTGCCTTTTTGAGAGGTGCAGAATAAAGTTTGATTTTGTGGTTGTCTTTTGAAATAGATCTCTTAAAATAGAACTTTTTTTTCCACTATATAGAAAAAAACCATTGAAAACTGTGTCACCAACCACTCTACAAGGTACAATCTAATTTGATCAGGTTAAATACTAAGAGGTCCAATCCAGGGTTCACTTAGGTGAGATAAGGTGTTTTCATCAATTAAAGAGGGGTTTGGTTGATATCTGATAGAAAGGCCAGGTGGATGATTATGCTGAACAGTAGCCCCTAAATTAATTTGATTGGAGTATGAATACAAAAGGATTAAAGTAATGGAGCATCAATCATGCCATTAAAAGCACAACTGCCAGCACAGGGTAAACTATGATAAACTGTGTTCAAAAGGTAAAGAAAACCCCTCTGCAAAAAATGTGCTTCCCAAGAGAAAAACACAGAAGTCCACGGAAGAGAATGAGCTGAGGTCACAGATGTGATGTTTATTGGGGCAATAGATCCAGAGGCAGCACAGCATGGCTCATTGCAAAAGGAGCAGTTAACAGTGTTTGGTACTAGCTGCTTTTAATGACAAGTTCTAAAGATTGCACACAGATTTGAAAACAAACATGGTAAGATGGAGAAATGTGAAACAGATAAAATGTATAAGCCAAAGGCCCTAAAAGAAAAGCTATTGCTACATATAACTGGGGATAGGCAGTTGTATCAGGGCAGATAAAAGATGCAAGATCCTCTTGTGGGAAATCTTTGCTGAATGATTAGGCAGAGAAACTATTTGTGCTACCTCATCTATTCTTAAGAGTTTTATCTGAGAGCATATCAGAGCAGTATGGTCACAACAAGGGCAGGGCTGACACCACAAGTAGAGGGTTTGAAGAGACTCCAATGGTACCTTTTCCATTGAAAACTCATTTGGAGGGCAGACTCTGGTCAGCAGAATATGTCCTTAAGAGAGTAACCATACTCCTGAGAGAACTAAGAAAGTGGAAAACACAAAAAAGTCAGTAGAGGAGACCACAAATCGGCTAAAGTCAATGGTCATCTCACCAGAAACTTAGCGACCCATAAAGATCCCTGAGCTTTTATTAAGATTGTTATGCAAGAGCAGTATTAGTATTAGAGGAAGGACAGTTAGTGACAAAAAAAGCATGAACATTAAATAAAAAGGATGCTCTGCAGAAATCATGGTCTTACAGTGGATGTCAGGATGACCAAGAAAATATTTCATAATACTTTAGCAACACCATCCCATTAATTTTCTAAAAACTTCAGAAGAACAATGGATGGAGAGAGATCCAAATGTAACTTGATAGTGCAGTAACAAGAGGCAGGAGTTAAGAGTAAGCAAACAGTAGGATTGTGTATGTGGAAAGTGTTTTAGAGATGATGCCTCAATAGAGGATGAGGTCAGTGGAGAAAGCTGTCAATTGTTTGAGCTGGAAATCTACATTGCTGGGAACTGTATTAACCATACAGCTGGTACTGATTACATAAAAGCACCACAGGAAATACCAGAAAGAGTAGATGAAAAAATGTCTTTGGGTTTAAATGTATGAAAAATACATCTTCATAGTTATGGTGGTAACCCTGGGTGGTTTTAGTGCTTTTCTTTACATCTCTCTTAATGTATTGATCCTGTGCTTTAGAATGACTGACTTAGAGCATGATTCAGTTACATCAAACCTAAATGAATAGAAGGTGTAATTGGTGATTAGAGAAGTGCAATGAGATCAGTGGGAGGAACCAAAAAATTAGCTTCCACACAATATTTTTCAGTTTCATATTTCAGACAAATCTGAGCACAGACCTAACACGCATTCTTTCAAATCCTAGCCATAAAAACATTGTTATGGTTATAAAACATAATAGTCTTTGCCCTGGAGTTTAAGTAGTTCAAGTAGCCTTGAACTACTTCAGTGCCAAGTCTGTATTTCTACCTGTGTTCGCATTTTAACTTCTACTACTGGTTGAAATAGTTCAAAACTGGTAGAGAAGAAACAAATGGCCAGGGCAACATACAATCTGAAGAACAAATCATTGGGATTAGCTGCCAAAGAGATGATCACAGCTGGAGTCTGGTCCAAGGAACTGGTCTACAGACCACATACACCAGCTGAGTTACATGTAATAAACCCTCATCCATTTGCCTGCACAACATGCTCAAATTAGTACCAGTGTTGACCATAGTGCTATGTTTAACTTGCAGATTTTTCCTGATCTGTGGCCTCCAGATGCCTACACAGCTAAAACCTTTGAAACTCTCACCTGCTCAAATCAGTTCCTAACACATCTTTTTTTTCTGGTGTTCACAAATTCAGTTCTTCCCCATGAATTTCTTCTCAGAAAGATAGCAAAAATATTGTTTTCCTAGACTGTTATTTCATTCACCTGTCTTACAATCATTCTCTCCACAGTCTAAGTCAGCAGAAGTGATTAATCTTTTAGGAGTTTCATAGCTTATATAATCTTCTCATTCAGCATCTAAAGGTTGACTCCTATTTTTAACCTGTTAATGATGCTAGCGTCTATTTTCCACTTGTTACATTTTCAAAAGAGCACTGGAGTGCTTTCATCCATATATTTGGCAGAAGCTTCATTGAGAGCTTCTAAAGAAATGCAACCTATTTATCTTCATTGCCCTTAGATACAATGGCTACAAAAAATTGCCAACAACAGACTGCTGGGGTCCTGAGACGCCTGCTCCTCAAGCTGATGAGTATTGTTCTGGTGTTCTTTTGTAAAGCTCTGTTATAATTTGTGCTCTTTCATTTAGTGGTATAGCTCTTTGGGGCATGGACTCAGGAACTTTTTCCGCTTTGCATTTATGCCTCATTGCTAGGGCCCGCAGTGCTGCCAGCAGAAGAACAATTAATAACACTACTACAAAACTTGTACACACAACAGCCCATAAATGGAAATACTAACTTCTGCACCATCTACTGCCTATCTTGAATTGCCTTGCTACCCAACCTTTCTTCAGCATCAAGCAGGGAGATTCTGTTTGATTAAAGATGTCATGTCTAAACACAGACTTTAAAAAAGCCTGTGGCATTTGCTGCGTAGTTCCAAACACTGTACTCTGCACTCATTAGCTACTTTGCTTCTGCTTACTCCAGAATTAATAAAACCAGTCCCATCCAATTTCAGTGGCACTGTTTGCTTCTAACTTTCTCCCTCCAAATCTCTTAAAAATGCATGAATCAACACAGCAGTCTGACAAACCATTTTAGGAGCTGATTTGATTGATGCTTCTGTAATAGGTTGCCAGTACAAGTCCTACAACAAATTAGAAAGAAATGGGAGAGCAGGGGCACACGCAGGGTCTACAGAGCAAGGGTCAACTTCCTAAGTCTCACAGAGAATTCAATGTTTGGTTGGGGGAATGGGTTTGATATACTGTTCTGAACTTCCCAGAAGAAAGACATGGAGATCTGAGGGATTAAACATATATTGGTCATCCACACCTGTCATTGTGAAGGTAACAGCAGCCTTAGGGGTGCTGGCAAGAAAGTCTTTCCTATCTTATCATTCCAGATGCCAGATCTAACTTTTTCCCTGGGTCACAAAATGGGTGCCAACAGCCACTCCCCCGGTTCAGAGAGGGGCAGGAAGCAGCACAATCACTCCCATATATTTGAGATGAAAAGAAATTCTCCTTGTTGCATGCCAAAATGCTTGACTGGTCAGCAAGGCTCACTTAACAGAGCCACTGGCAGCAGCTTGAAAACCGTGGGGTAAATCTGTGAGGGCACAATTGCAGGGTATGCCTACTGCACCTGGGGTCCAGGCTTGGGAGGGTTTGTGGTTCTTGGCAGGGAATGCTTGGGGTGTTCAACAATCGGGCAGGGCAATTGAGAAACTCAGCTTTATCTCTTGGAAAGTTAAGAAGTTTAATTCGTAGAGCATCTGGGGTGTCAATTTAGATACTTCATGGAGAATATATAGAATTAATCAACTGATGATTTAGGTGATTGTTTTTCTGATCTCTGGTAACAATATAATTAGTGGTGGGTTATTGCTTTAGATCACATCTTGTATGGGATTTCAGCTCAGTGTTGCCCTTCATCAGTGACTCACTGTCAGCTACTTCACATATTTTAAGAGCACAGGTGGGTTCTGAATACGAAAATAAATAAATAATGATAAAAAGGATCCTAACCCTGGTTAGGAGGGAGGGCTGTTTTCAAAGCGCAGGTGGTACAATCCTTTCCAGTTGACGCTGCTCAGGCCTCGCCCGCGCCGGGCTCGGGGCGCGCAGGGGCGGCCGGAGCGGGTCCCGGGGCTGGCGGTCCCGGCCCGTCCCTTCCCGTCCCTTCCCTTCCCGTCCCTTCCCGTCCCGTCCCCNTTCCCCCCGCTGCTGCTCAGCCGGTGCCCCGCGGGCCGGCCCTTGCCAAAGCCTGGCGGGTTTGGAGCCTTTGCGAGTGCCGTGAGAGGATGCCGGGACCGTGACTCGCAGGTACATCAGGGCATCCCTGCATTTGGCTGCTTGGGACGAAGCGGGGCCGCAGTCGGCTTTGGGAGCCCGCTGAGGCGCTTCCTCATGGTTATCTGCATCTGTGTAACCTGCTAATTGCCTGGCCCGGAGCGGAGCGGGACTGCGGAGGGTAACGCGTGCGGGATTTACGGCGAAAGGGAAGCCCCCGGCGGGGCCACACGCTGGAGCCGGGAACGCCCGGCTGGGGCTGCGCCTTCCGCGCCGTCCCGGTGGGACCCGCCGCGCCTGCCCGCCCCGGCAAAGCCGGCCCGGCTCCCCCACCCTTCTCTCACATTTTTTTACTTTTCTTTTCTTTTCGTTTTTTTTTTTTTTCTTTTCTAATGCAGCGAGATAGGTATTTCCTTTCCTCATTCCTGCTGAACGCTCAGCTCTTGAGTGAATAGAAAAAAAAAAAAAGAGCAAATATCTTGGACGTGAAACTCGCCAGCAAATGCGGTGGAAGGGCTAGAAACAGAGCTGTATAAGCAGGCTTTGGAGTTAAATGGTAAATTTGGAAGACTTAGTTAGAAAAGAAAGTTAGTAATGGAAACAGTCATGAAATTTCTTTAGAATTTCCTAAATCTTGAGTCTCTCTTCCTGTCATAGTTTAGCTGAATAAAAACATACAACTGTATTAGTGAGCTGCAACAGAGAGGTGATATTAACTGTAAGACTGTTAGTGACTGCTGCAGCTGCTCTTTGTAAGTAATCTCTGGGCTGCTTTTCCTCATTCTTTTGGGTGGAAGTAATGAGTGACTCCAGCCTTACAGGCTGGTGAAATACAGGGCTTTGTGTGGTATGATTATTTTCACAGGGAATTTATACAGGACTGAACAGTTGTAGGAATTTATCACTCTTCTTTGGATATTGTAAGGCTCATTTGAACCCTGTGTAGTACGTATTAAGCATTTCTAATGTGGTCAGAAATCTGTGTCATTCATATGCACCAGTGAGTTATGAAACTGCTTGTGACCTTGAAGTACAGAACATCTTGTAGGGTCTTAGTTATTTTAAAAGCCTCAAAATATTTTCCAGGTTTTGTTGGTTGATAGGTTTAAAACTGATAAAGCATGAATTGAGACTGCTGTAGAATTTCGGTTAACATTGAGAGGGGACAGTAGTAGTCATGAGCATGCAGGCCAAGATTTAGGAGGAGCATCAGCGTAGGAATCTTAAATGCACTGTATTTTCCCAGTTTGTAAAAGGGTTTTGCTGGTATATAGCAGGAATGAAGGTAACAAGCCTTTTCCTTTTGGAAAAAAGTATCTCTACTTCTCCATAATAAAAAGAATACAGCCTAAACATTAAAATGAAATAGCAGTGCAAGGAGGTAAGTGAACTCATGTGTGCAGAGTATGTTTTTTTTTTTTTAAACTAACTTTATCTGTGAACTCCCAGCCCTGGAGCCAATTTGAAATAAGATAGGAAGCTTCAGTCTTGTCACAAATGCAGCTACAACTTGTCCTGGGGAAGCCTTCGTAATGGGGTCAGGTAAAGTTCAATGAACTACCAAACCAGCACTATTTCAGAAATGCTAAGGTGCTCTTTCCACTGATCGCTCCACTCTCTCTGCCTGTTATTAAACTGGTAGTTTTTACAACATCAATAAAGAACTTTCCTACCCAATTGCCCCAGACAAAGGCCTGAAAGCTAGGTTTAAACTATGAAAACTTTGTGTTAGGTTCATTTAGATTGTTTTGCTGTGTCAAATACTCACTTGAGTTCAAAAGTTCAGATGAACCATGAACTTTGTCATTTCACAGCAGGCAGTTCTACAAATATAATCCGAAAGTGAAAAAACATGGTATATTTAAGGTGTGTTTGTTGTTCTGTGTGGAATATACTTGGAGTTCCGCATTTGCAAAGTTCTGCTCAACTTAAAAAAAACCTTTTAACTATTTAAAAGACAAAAAAACCCTAAACACAATTAAACCAAATAATTCTTTGATCCCTGACCTTTTAGGCTTTCAAACCAACACATATTCAGTGACTAATCATTACTGCACAAACTAAACCCAGCTAATCTTCTTAATAAATTGTGAAGTCTTGTATGTCTCATGGTTTCAGTGATGGCTTTTCTCCCTGTCTGGAACACTGCAGAATATCAAAACAAATGGGTCATGGCTTTATATATTTGTTTAAAGTTTGAATCTATGTCATCTCATGATATAGTCTTGAGTTGAGAAGGTTTTACAAGCCTATGTGAAGTGTAAGACCGATAGGAATTAAAAATCAGTCAATGCAATTTTCACCTACTTGCTAGAATATAAAAATGTGTGGACAAAACCAGTTTGTGCAAAACTATTTTTTTTTTAATGTGGAAACTTACCAGAAACTGAAGAGCCTGTAATAAATTCAGCTTCTTTTCCATGAAAAGGGATTCCTTATGGATACTCTCTTCTTCCTCCTTGTAGGTCTGGAGTCTCAATCTGTCAGGAAGAAGCAGCTTTTCTTTTTTTTCCAGACTTCAATTTGGAATAATAAGTAACTTTACGCTGTTGTCCCTGACAGTTCTTCAGTTGTCATTCAAGGCTCTCCATCTGTAAAAAACGAACAAGAAACCTCCAAACACAACAGGATAATATCTGAAATATGTTTTTCAGAATCATGTATATTTTCTGATTTTTGCATTACAATAATTTTGAATTTCTGCACTTTTCTTGGTGCTATATAAGACCTGAGACCTCATATGGGGGCTTATAATTTGATTATAATACTGTAGGAACTTCACATTTAAGGAAAGCAAAATAATTACAGATTCTAGATAAAATTCGGTCTCTGTATGGCGCACATGCTTTTGGCAGAAGGAGCAATTTAATTGTTTGAAATAATCCATTAGTATCCTTGCATTACTCAGCAAAGAACAGATATGAACATAGAGAAGAAATTAGCAATCATGTGAACAGCAAAGAGAGGAGAGTGAGGAAATGTCATGTTTAGTGGACATCTGCGAGAGTTCACCAGCTGCACTGCTAAGCCCATACTTGTAGTCAAGATTGTAATTGAGCTTGTGATGCAAGTTGTGATTACTGCTAGGATCACTACCCTATCTCCTGCCTCTTTCTGCAGGTTTGTGTCTGCTAAATGGAAAAAATACACATTGTAAGAGAGTGTATTGCATGTCTTGTCTGATAGTTGCGAATGTTGGTTATCTTGGGCAGCTCTACTGCAGCATCTTGACCAAGTGCACCAATTCTGGGGACTGGTGACACTTAACTCGTGGGCTAGCTCTGCTGCAGCAGGCATGAGCTCTCTTCCTGCTTGCAGGCTGTCGTGGAAAAAGCCAGGGAAGCAAAAGTAGAATTTTCAGAATACAAGCCGTACATTTCTGTGGCAATAGGTTCCTACTAGTGCTGGCAGGAAGCTTTATGTAATGCATCAGTGGTTTTCAGCATGAGCCACAAACCTACTTGGAAGTTTTGATTATAACCTAATTTATATATATATGCATGTAAGTCTTTCCTCAGTCCCCTTATGCTGGGTAAAAATCACAGAGCAGTACAACAAGCTTTCAGGATTTTAGGTCTAGGTGAGGAAGACTGTCTTCTGAGAGCTTTCCTGCCGCGTCTTCCAGCATTTCTGGAGGTAGGTAGGCGGTAAGGAAGTCACTTCACCAAATCTGGGCAGCCTTCCATAACGTGGTCAGCAAGTGACCTCAGAAACTGCCATACAGACTGGCTTCAGAGATGGCTTTAGGCCAACTGAGCATTCTGTCATTCTGTGAGAGCTCTGTGTAGAGGAGGTACAACATATGGACAGCCTTCCTAGACTGCTGTATAAATTGTGAGCTGAAGAGAATTTCAGGGGTGGTGGTGGTTGTTATTTAGTTGGTTGGTTTGTTTTTTCAAGGTGCAGTTTACACCAGAATCCTGTGTAAGTTTCCAACTGAAGATAGAGTCAACTGAAGATGAGGTGACCCTTCACTGATTCCAGTTGTTGGGGCTGGTACAGTGGTTGAATAGCTAGGAAGGATAGGCTACTTTTCTTCTGTTCTGAATATGGCCAGTGATTTTAAACAGAGTTTTCTTTCTCCATTTAGGAACATGAGTTTTACTGAGAAATATTCTCCTGAAACCAGTCTGCAACACTAATAATGTTAATGCAACACCATACTATTCATTGTATTATCTATTTTAGTCAACTCCAGTGAGATAATAGAACAGTATTTATATACTTATAAATATCTCTTGCACAAATGGATATTCCGGATCTAATTCATTGTAGTGGGTTCAGGCATGTGAAAGCTAAATAGGGCTCTTGTTTTCATCATTACTTCTCCTAAATGTGTAGTAATTGCTATGCAGTGCATTTAATGTATTTTAGAGTTAGACTGAGAACATCAAAATCCTAAAAAAGAGGTGCAACTCACTTTTTTGCTAGATGTTTCTTCCTCAAGGTCAACTCTGTGTGGGTATGAATAGCAAAAAAATAATAGTCACTGAGATTAATTACTAAAGCTATGTGAAAAAGGTCAGACTCGTCTAGTACCATTCATAAATTAGACTGCATTCATCTCGTATTGTTTTGACTGAAGTAGAATAATAGTGGTCATAAATGCAATACATTTTTCTATTCAGACTGCTCTTAACTGGAGTGATCAAATTATTTAGTGAGTGGAAATAAGTCCAGGATGGGAGAAGGGCATAAGAATTGTACTGTTCATTAAAGCTTGGATTACTAGGTAATTCAAGTAATTGAATTCTAGTTAATTTCAATTTGTTGTTTGTTTTTAAAAATATGTCATTTACTAAGATTTGCTATGAATTATAATTGTATCAATAACTTTATTTAGGTTACTCATGATCAGCACAGAAAGAAAGCACGTTGCCTGCTTTGAGAATGCTGAAATTCCGGGGTTTGTTGATTTAAGCACCTAAAATGGTGTCAGTTTTTATCAAACTTCTTGAGACTTCAAATGTTGACTTGAAAACCTGAAACAAAAAGCTGATTTCAGATACTAACCTCTTACTGGTCCTTTTGCACATATTTGGGAAAGAGAATTTTCAGTGGTATTTTATCCTTTTGGCTCTGCTTGCAAGTTAAGTAATATTGAAAAACCATTAAGGTGATTTCAGAAACGTTCTGTTTAGACTTGACATAAAAACATTTAAAATATTTTTGGATGACAATGGTGGAAAATTTGTACATTTTTTCCCAGAGTGGTTGAACAATTACTAATTCAGTGGTTCCTGGTCTTATCTATACAATGCAGTAGACGCTTTGAACTTCTTTTTCAAATAGTGTCCTTTAAGAGTAAATATTAGTGTTACCTTTTTACTTCATAAATGCATTGTTACTTTGGTGAATTGCTAGATTTACTGGTCTTTTGGGGGCTGACAAGGAGTTTAAAGCAAAGTCACTTAAATTAAGAGCTGAACAACAAAAAGCTGAGACTGGCACTGACAGCACAGAGACCAGGCTTGTGCACCAGTGTACATCTTTACTGTGTTAACAGAAATCACATCAAAGGTGCAGGAACCCGATCCTCTGACTGCTCGGAAGTTTGAAAATAATTTGGTAGTAAGGTGCCTTCCCAGAAGGGGAGAGGGAAGTGGTAAGCTGCAGTCCCAGCTCTAAGTCAGTGTGGTCAAGTCTTGCACTAGTTTGGGCAAAGAGACGGTGGCTGCAAGAATTCCAGTTTTGCCATTGGTCCGCAGGAGCAGTGAGATATTCCTTTTATGACTTGCCCAAGTGTTTGTGTCTCTAATTGCCTTAACAGGAGTGTTGAAATACACAGCAGCATATTCGTGAATGGCAAAGAAGTAGATTATGAAAAAAACAGGGAATAAATGAGAATGTTAGCTGTAAGAATTCCAACAAGAATTTTGTCTTGGTTTTTGTCTGCACTGGGAGTCTCAAGTATTTTGACATCCTACTGAGGATACTGTCAAGGGAGATCTTTGTTTTGAACTTATTTCTCCTTTTCCTGTCGAAGGGGAGTTACTGACAGCAGTCTAGCCATGTATTAACATATGTTTCATATCATCATCATATCAGGTACCTGGCCAAGTTGTGCTTAGCAGGTCTAATTCTTTGCATTGTTTGCAAAGACTATAGGTTGCCTAAGCCTTCAGGACTGCCTCCTCTCAGACTGTTGCTCAGCTGCTACCCTCTTTTTCCCCATTCTTCTTCAAATTGCTTTTACTATAACTGCTAAAAGCATTTTTTTTAGCTTAGATATTCTCCTGGCTAGATAGAAGTGAGAAACTGTCAGTACCGGCTTCACAGCCCATAAAAGACTCAGTGCTGTTGATAGTTTTCACCACAGTATTTTGGAAAATGTTCTATTGTAGGAAACTTTCAGGGTGCATTTCTGAACCCTGTGGACCTGCCCGAGGCTACACAGGACAGTGGCCTCCTTGCTGGTTTGTTTGTCTCCACATTGGTGTGCCAGAACTGCCGCTGGCTTGTCCTGTGCCCGAGGATGTCATCCCACTCCAGTAAAAACTCGAGAGGATTCACTACTTCATTGTAATGACAATGCTGCTGAAACATCAGGGCATCCACTGCTGCAGTTTCTGATATGGCCGGTTCTTTAAACGCAAGTTCTGCATGTGTTTGTTTCTAATGCTTTGAACAAGCTTTACCAATTTCCACAGGAGCTGTGGAAGCAGCGAGCTTTCTGATGGCATGTTTCCAGCTTGAACTGGAGAGTGCTGTTCATACAACACTTTCATAATTTGTTTTGGCTTCGTAAAGTCAGTCCAAGGAAATAAATTTCTTTCTTCAAGCATTTCACTGTGCAATCTATAGACGACTGCCTCTCAGACTACCTCTTTCCCTTGGCTCACAACTCCCTACTGTCACTGACTGATTGTTCAGCCTACATCAGGGACATCTGAACTTTTTGTAGTTTTTTGTATTCTGTGAAATAGAGATCTCAGATGGGGAATCTGAAAGTTTGTGGACGTGCTGGAGATCAGCGTCTATTCCAAGGTCAAATGATGGTGTACTTGTTTCTTTTGAAGTTTGGATTCTATGCGCTTCTCTGAGGTTTCCTTAGAATTCATCTGGTTTACTAGCATTCTCTTTTATGCCTTCTCACATGAGCCTCACGTAAATACCAACAGGGAATGACACATCTACCTCAGCTGTTCTGTTAGTATAGGAAATAAGCTTTTTCAGTAACACTGTGTTTTAATGGAATGGCTGTCACAAAAATGCACAGAAAGCACAGCTCAGGCGAAGTAGAACAGAGGAAATGCCATCTTCTGCCCTTACTTTGGGAGCTGGTCATCTCTTCACACAAACTTAGAGTGCTTGGAGCAGGCTTGCTTGAATGCAAGTGGGATGGAGACTCTGGGAAACAGGGATGGCTGCTTAGAGAAGTGCAAGAGAGGAGAAGGAAAAGGTAAAACCGAGAGCTGAGAAATTGTTTGGCCTGAGAAGACGGATTCATCGTATCTGTCAGTGGCACTTTCAAACAGTCCACCTTTTAGATGTTCTTGCATCTGTGATCTCTGCTCTGAAAAATCTCCGCTTGCATTCTTTCATCTTACAGCTGGAATATTGAATAAGTGACCTTTTCTGACTCAGACACATTGTTGTCTCTGACCTCCTCAAATCATGGCTTCACCTTTGCTGCTGCCAGATGCCTGACTGCTTTCCATCTCCCCTGTCTCTGCACCTCAAGAAGTGTCCTTCATTCCTAGCTGAGTCTTTCCTGCTGGTCTGTCACAGAGCTGCTTTTCTCCCCACTTGACTCTCAGATTATTATAATTGACAGGCATTTGCATTTTATTCCACTTTAGGAAAGCAGCTTCCATATGGAAAACACATTTTATTTGATGTTGGATTTATCCAGGAGTTGATCTTAGTCATAATAACTGTTTCTCATTCAGGGTTGCTGCTTTTCTTTCTGTTCTTTCCAGCTGGACTGTTTGAGGCATAGGAGGTCAAGTGACTTGTCCCAGACTATGAGTCAGTGCTGTGAATTTGGATTCGTACCCAGTAACCTAAAGGCTCACAATCTTCTCCTCTGACCATCACTAGACCATGCAGCATCTCTGAAAGGATTGGCTCTATGGAAAAATACAAATTAAGAACACTGAGTTTGAATCTTCAATTCCCAGAATGTAGTTATTGAGCCTTGCTCATATTACAATGAAAACATGTTTTTTTAAGTAAATAAACCATGTAACAGCTTTTTGGGTTTTGGCTTTGCCTCTTTCTCTGCCCAGCTAAGTAGTGGCAAAATGTTTTTTATCCGCAGCTAATACAGGAAGAAAAATATGAAAGGGAAGAAATCTAGAAATATTTGGCCTAACAGGGGCCATGATTTAACAGATATTTTGAACAGACTGACTCTTTTTGCAGGTGCTTGCAGTTGAGTGCCTCTTCCATTTAATTAGAGTATACTGCTGTTTATAATTTGAGGTTAAACCTCCTCTTTATTTGTGATATATATTGAGGTTTCCCCAAGGGTACCTTCTGGAATGCTTAGCTAATGTCTTAAGACATTTTGTTGTCAGAGCAGCTCTACAGTGTGAAGAGGATACTCCCTCATCTTACAAAGTATGATGAAAGTGTGGGGAAGTTGGTGCGACGGTTTCTGTTAAGTTTGTGACTCCAGTCTGAGGTGTTTAGGCCTAAATCATCAGGGAAAAAAAAGTTGTTGCTTATGATTTAAAAGATTTTGGCTGTTATTGGCTGTCTGTATTCAGTAAAAACTAAATACAAAAACTACTTGTTTGTGAACAAGATCTATGTGTTTCCACAAGATTCTGTTTCATAGAGCTGATCCCATAGGAACTTATTTCACAGCTTTTGGACTGCCAAGCCCCTATAGCTTGTTGTCTAACTCAGTGAAATGAAATCTTCTGCAGACAAGAAATCTTTTGCTGAGGTCTGATGAAACCTTTTTGTTTTCTTTCCCTATCCACTGCTCCTCATCCTAGTCTCCAAGCTGGCTTCGTTCAAGTGTGACATAGTGGTCTCCCAAGCCAAGACTTAAGCCCTTGTTCTTAAGCATTCTAGTGCTGGGCATTATCATCTGAATGTATTGATGGGGCAAAGGTATCCTTGTTCCAGGGAGCAGTGGTACGGTCACACTGCAGCTCTCCAGAAGACAGTCCCTTGTCTGGCAAGAGGAACACGAATGTTCAGACTAAAGAGAATCGTGAAATTATGGGCAGTTGAAGAGAGACTTTCATAGTGCAAAATGATTCTATGATTCTGTGCTTCTGGCCAGCTAAGCAGATTCTGGAGGTGACTGGGTCCTACATCAAATTTTTTTGACGATCGGAATTTGTAACACAGTACTGATACCCACTTCGCTTTAGATTATCTCTCCTGGGTAAACATCACTGTAGCAGTTCTGAGACCCTTCCTCCATACATGCAAATTAACCAGCTAAGTTTTAATTAAAATTTTAATTAAAAATCTGAATAATTTTGTAAGTCTCTGTACAGGGGGAAATACAAATGGCACTCTCATTGATGCTTCCTAAAAGTACTGAGTAAAGAGGTATAGGCCCAGTGTAATTTAAGGTTACATCGAAAAAAATGGGCACAGATGAAAGGGCATCCACATGCCATAAGATTCCAAGGGAAATATTTCAAGGTTAGCAATTCTTATAAGTTGTCTGCTCTTTGAAATTCAATCCTTATGGAAATTCATATTCTCATGAAAATTTCAACCAACTCCTAACAGACTAGAACTGAAGAAAATCTGTCTGGTTTTAATTTTAAATGGAGTCAAAGCTGTTCATTCGGTATTGGACAGCTTCAAGGAGACTGATTCTCATAGCAGAAGCTAATTTTTTTCTGAAATGTTAGATGAATCAAGGCATTACAGTCAAGGTTCTGGTTATAACGCCTCTCTAACCGACTTCACGTAATCATGTGCACACATAACTTTTTAAACTGGTTTTGTCTCTCAGTTTACACTGATACACACAGAGTGAGGAAGTGTCATACTGCAGAGGGGAGAGGGTGTTGGTTCCACTTGATATTGTTTTGTTTAAGCTTGAATTTGAACTCTGGATGTAGGATTTTCCAAAGGATATCTGTCTTGGGTACTTTTGAGGCATAGACACTTGTGAAATGGAGAACATCTGGTTCCACATTGTTAATCTCCATCTGAAGAATGCCATTTAGTTATTACTCAGACGTTATGGTGAAAAGAAAATATTTTGTTTTTCAACATTGTCTGTTGTTTTTCTGCCTTTGAAACTTTCCTGGGATAATGGAATGGAAATACAATATAAATATAATTAATGTGTTATGCAAAGGATTTTTTTTTTGTCTCTATAACAGAAAAATGTTTTGTTTTAGCGCTAATTTGTCTGAAAAGATGGGTTGCTCTATATAGCAAATTACAGGTCTGCTTGCTTTGTTGTGGGGCTATAGTATACAAACTCTCAGTGTAAACTGTTGCATTCAAATGGGAGAAAATGAGGACTGGGAAGGCTTGCCTGGTTTTTCACCTGCTGCAGTGAACTTCTGACTTCACAGAATTTGTGTAAAGCTTAGAAAAGCATTTAAGTTTTACAGCTACCAGTCTTTCATCAAATCATTGGTAGCAACCAGTGCTTGAAATACCAGTTGCTCCCTTGGGTTTTGTACATGCTATACAAGAATAAAATTTGACTTTCACTCTTTCCCATTTTGCTTTTGCTCCAATTTAATAAAAATTACCAAACGCTTTGGAAGGTCTACATTGCAATGTGCTTTGCCAGTCTCCCATAACTGTATCCAATAAGGAGATGAAAATGTTTACTTTTCTCTTTATTTTCTGGGTTTTTTTGATCAGCCCTTTATATTACCAATGGCACAACAATGAATTTTTTTTTCTTCCACAGTAGCAAATGATAATTTTGCTCATGACACAGAGATTAAGATAATGTAAAGTACATTTTAGTAACATTCTCCAGTAAATGATGCTTTTACCTTTTGCATTTCCACTACCCAATATTTTTGCTCCAGAAACTCTGCTCTTGAGGGTAGTTGCCAAACATAGGAAGAGGTAGTTTGCATCAAAGGGTCTGCCCTATTATTGAAAAAGGTTAATAATGTGAAAACACTCACTTTTTCTTATTACCATGTTTAATTTTTATTGCAGTTATCACTGAGCTTTTTTTTCTTTTAATTGGTAAGGAAAATACTTTGAATTATTTAAGGGAAAGCACGGCTTCCACAAATTTTGCTACTTTGAATAATTGGAAAGTAAAATTCAGCATGTTCTAGCTATGTTTTGTTTGGGGGAAGGGGAAGATACCTATACGTGTAAGATTTCCTCTGAAGTGAGGGGGGAAATCTGTGGGAAATCTGTTTAATCTATATTGATTTTTTTTTTTAAATCAGTTATGACATGGTGCACCAAGAATGGCTATTTCCCTCTCCCCCCACCTTCCATGAATTCTTCAACAAGTAGCAAATTATTTAAGATAAATGCCTACTGCTGTAGACAGCTGCCAGAATAGAAGTGAAAATAAACTGGTGAAAGGAAACTGCCCAGTTCATGGAAAGGGCAGCAACGATATAGTGCAGCAAGTCCATGACACTTCTGGATACACATGCTGAAAGACTTACCCTGGCTGGCCTGCTACAAATCTCCCAGTAATTCATTAAGGGGAAACGCTCCTTGCAACATTTCACTCCTATTTTAACACCCTTTGTCTTTACCTTACATACTCAGTGGGTTCATTCCTATGTCAAGTGAGCCTCAGTGAAACCAGTTTTTCATTCCTGATAGAGCATACTGTTTTGCTGGAGTAGAAAGATTAGATGGATGCTTTTACTGTAAGTATTTTAGCAGTCTGTGGTATTTTTTCAAGGTTTGGGGTCAAAAGAAGGATATGATCGTTGTGATCCAGTAAACAATGTAGAATGAAATAACTTTACTAGTGACTGAAACAGGCATGAATGTTGTCATGTTTTCACATAACTTTGAAGAAACAGTAATCCTCTAAATAAAATGCAGTCAGACATATATTAAGATGGAAATACAAAACCGTGTCTGGGTTGTTCTAATCTGCTTCAAATCTTCCAAATTACAGAATTAATTTGTTTTCATTATCACAGGGCCAATTTGCTACAGTTGTCTAGGGAGGAATCCCACTAACTTCACTCTGATTTTTTTTTCTGAATGCTGGCCATGGGATTTGACTGGTTTAAACAAAGCAGCTTGCCATTTATTTCAGCTAGTATTTAGTTACATCAAGTGTCTCTATTCCTCCTTATGTAACTTTACAACCCTAAAGATGGTTGCAGCTGAGTCCTGCTTTAGTAATTTTCTATTTCTAAAACAGATCAGAGTGATGGGACAATACTTGAATTTACACAACACTGACTCAAATATGTTGGGAGAAAACTGGGTCTGGATAACCTGAGTGTATCCACAGAAGCTAAACTGTCATCTTTTGCCCATAGTTTACAGTTTTATGGTATTAGACAGGTTGGGAGAGCCAAGTATGACAATACCAATACCTCTGGTATAGTGTTGGTGTTTTGTTGCTGTTAGTTGGAGCGGGGGGAGGGAAGGTTGTTTGCTTGTTTCGGGAGGTTTTGTTTGTTTCTTTTAAATGCAGTAGCTGCATAATGGCAGACTGGCAGTTGCTGTAATACTTTGAGCATAGTTTGTGAATGGATCCATCAAGAGAAAGTTTCAGAGCGGTTCTATAAAGCATACAATTCAAGAAGCAATCTGTTTTACATTAGTGCGTTTCTGGCTACAGATTACAGGGTTTTTAAAGTCTTGTTGTTATTTCCCAGTTTATAAAATAGCTCATCATTGATGGTACTCTGTGTAGCCTTTGGATTTCATTCATAAACCTTTACAGTTTGATGGGATTTCCATGGCTGAGACACATTCCATTGTGCATATGCAAACATCCATACGTGTGCATGCTGCAGTCTTGTCTGTATAAAGGAAACTCTTCTTCAGTGGAGGCATATAAATAAAACATCTTCTGACTGAAAAAATGTTTATACTGGGCAAAGAGTGGTCTGCATGTTCACATTGGTCCAGTAAGAAAGCTAACCTCTCTAATACTTCGAAGTTTTGTTGCCTGAATGATTGTTTGTTTGCTTGTTTTTAAATAGTTTTCTATAAAATTCGCCAGTGTCACTGAAGGTGCCACAAGCTAGGATAATGTAACTCCTGTTAACTCTTCTATGGATTTAAACTCAGAAAGTCGGTGAGCTGCTGTTTCCTTGGTTTAACACAAACGGTAGTTGTAACTAGGGTGGAAACTTCCAATGTTAGAAAGCAAACCCTGTGCACAGTAGTTATTTTTTCACTCACAGCAATAAGTTTGAGACTTCAGCACCTTTTTAAAGTGTACACCTTTGTAAGTGATAAAAACACTCATTCTTTTATGTGAGTGTATGTTTGCAGTCCATTTTAAAAAAAATCTGAAGGAATCCATGTATGGCATGACATGGAAGTGCCATGCTTGACACTCTTTCTTATCATGCACACAGAACATTATTAAAGTTTCCTTTTCACCCTTACATCTTAGCATTGCTGTCTTTCCTCTGGGATTGTATTCTGTCTCTAAATATTGTTTAAAGTGCTATGATTAGGTGAAAAATCTCTCCCTGCTGTGACACATAAGTGCATCTTCTGCTTGACAGCCTGTCATGTGCTTTGTGCTTTGAGAGCAGCACACAGCAAAGCTTTCTGAATTCCAGCAGCAGAGCTCACAGAATAGTGTCCCTTTTCACCATTTTTGAACCTGAAATTTCACATGTGTTTTATTCTGGTTACTTGTAATAGCATTCTCTCATGCTGCTTTGTATGACTAACCCACCAACAGCATCCCATGTTTTGATCAGCTTGCATTCTGGTTCTTTGGGCTTACTTGCTTTGTCCCCTTGCATGGCTCCTTATCCTGATTGCAAATTGCATCCTCAAAACAACAGATATCTATCTCAGTGCTGTCTCAGCAAAAGCAGAGCTCTAGAGGAATGTGAAATCCAAGTATTGTTAATACGAAGAGTAAATGGTAATGAAAGCAGAAGAACAGAAGACAGTAGTAAACTTAATAGCTAAGAGAGGAAAAGAAGAGCAATGAGTCTTAATACTGTTTTCAGTGTGAATGCAATGGTTTTAGCTGATGACTTGCCATTACAAACCTCTCAATGAAATAAAGTACCTGTTAAAGCAGTAGATTCCCTGGGTTTTTTTACAGCAACTACAATTAGTTAAGTAGGGAACTACTTGCAAAGGTGCTTTGGTTTGCCAGTTGAGCTGTATTAGCAGGAATTATTACAAGCTCATGAGCATTTAACCTAGCACAAAAATGCAAACCGATTCAAACGGAAATAAGAAAAAGGAACTACATTGTGCTTTGGATCACAAGGATATTTTTTTGCCTGCTTATAGTATGCCGTTTATAATTGAGAAATAAGCAATTATTTTATGAATTAAAATGTTAGATGTATTTAACAGATCTCATCTAAAATGTGTTTTCTATATTTCTCCTTTTGAGAATATTAGAAATTAACATATATGAGAACTGAGAATTTTAGAGGGCATGATCTTGGTGCCTAAAAGTAGTGTTTTCCTGAAGTACAGGTAATATGCTTAAAAAGGACGCAGAATCACATAAAATGTGATTTTTTTTTCCCCAGAATTCAGGTTTGGGCTCTGGTACACCCCCTAATTTATCTCAAATTTATTTCTTGATGGGAACACACAGGTAGAAAGGTTTGTATTACTGCTGGGAGATGTGGCAGAATATTTTTTTAACCATGTTCTGAGGGAGACTTCGAAAGACTTAAGAACGACCTGTGCCTAAGTCTTATCAAGTCTCTCAAGAAGTCTGGCACCTAATGTACCTTTACCAGAGGTGCAGTTTTATCTTACTTTGTTTAGCAACCTCACAAATGTAGGCTATTCTGTTTCACAATACAAAGTAGGCCCATTTCAATAATAAAATTCTCTACTACTTTCCTCCCTCATTTTGTTTATATTTGTTTATTAATTACTTCTTTACGGGTTGACCCTAGGTTTAGATTTAGGTTTTGTGTGTTCAAGGCTGAAAAAGTAAAACACCTCTACTTTAACTACCAAAAGAGATTAAGAATTAATAGGTTAAAAACTTGCTACATAAATGAATATTAGTATGCCTTGTAGTTTAAGGAGGGCAAATCTATGTTGCAAATATATATTGCTTTAAGTTCAAGGCATGAACCACAAAGCTAAATTTTAAATAACAGGTCATAGACAGACCTGTGGGGTGGTGTATCTACCTTACCAAGAAATTTTAGTTTGACATAGCGAGAAAGGAAAAAAAAATGGTAATGCATATTATGAACTGGTGAAAGAGCATGGTGAGCAGCATTGCTTTGCTGGTCATGCTTCTGCTTCAGGAAGTCATCCTTACTTTAGGAAGTGTCAAAAGTAGAAAAATGTGAGGCTAGGAAGAAGAATAATGGGAACAAGTCTAATTGGGCATGAAAAGAAGCAATGGTGTGAGTTAGAAACATCAAGATGCCATAAGACTTTTTCTCCATCAAAAATGAATTAATAAATAAGATTTCAATTATGGAACTTAGATAAATCCAGTGTACCAGTGCCCACATGTGTGTGCTCCAAGAATTGGCAAGAATTGTTGCTCAGACAGATGTGGAAAGATTGCTTTCATCATGCTATATTTTCCTTGTGGTATGTAGTGCCATTGAGTGTAAGGCAGGAAGGGTGTCCTGCTGTTCTGCTGTGACATTTTAAAAATGGCCAGTCCAATAAGGAATCTGAGGTTAGTGTACCCTGACCAATCAGTTACTATTTCATCTGGTAAAGAGGTGAATTACAGCAAATGTTAGGGAGGAAGGAGGACATGTGGAGAATAGCAGGTTTCAGAAATGTGAGTTTCTAAGTTCCAAAGCCTTAGAGATACATAGACATGAATAAAAATACTTGCAGAACAGTGTATGCTGAAGTGAAATAGCTGCGTGTTTTCTGAATTAGATCACATAAAATCCTGAATTAGCTCATCCCTACCACAGCCACTTCAGAAAGGAGACAAGAGCCTGTTTGAGTTATCAGAGGAGTAACCATGAGAGAGGACTAAAGGCACAGTGTGATAGTCATGTACCCTTTTATATATTTAATGTTCTCATTGTTTTGTTCCTGGGATTCTCTCTCTATCAGCTAGCTCTGCTGTGAACAGCTGAGTATTTGCCAAGTAGTAAAGAAGCAATTTACCTCTAAATTCAGGGCACAGGACCATTGAGAATTGAGTTTAGGTTTTACAATTCCTTGTGACAGTCATCCTTCAGGTGAGCTGGAAGTTGGCACAGCTTTGTCTCCTAGGTAAATAAAACTTTGAGTCTTGGATTTGGATTCACCTTGCTATCAACATGCCAAAATGCATTACAAAGAAGCCAATCCCACCACCAATAAACTCTAGTAAACCTTTAGTAATTTGTGAAATCACTTTCCGAACTTGATGGTGGCTGAAGAGAGAAGAGAACATAAATCGAAGTGCATTGCAAACCAGTTGGATACATTTAAACGAATGCCCCTAAGTGGGCAAGCCTGGTGTGAGTGAGTGTGCTGGCATTGGCAAGTTAAATCTTGTTTAAAAGGACAGGTGGAAATCAAGGCATTTGCTATATCAATAAAATAATGCTGGAAAAAAGGATCCATGGACAAGTGATGAAATGCATCAGGATTTTCTTCACCTTTTTAGCTGCTTTCGGTAAGGAACAGATTCACGGAACAGCATTGCACAGGTATGGAATAACTTGAAAAAGTACAAGGTGAATTGAAGTCACAGTGGCTGGAGAGATCTTTTGTAAGGTTAGAAAGAAGGACTAGTATGGCTTACTCCAGTGTCTGCCTGAGAGTGTGTTTTCTTGGAGAAATGAGCAGTAGACAACAAATGAAAAATTAATTGTTAATCCTCTTCTATTTAGTTCTGTAATTTGTAGGAATTGTTCCTGCTCATCTAGAAGGACATTTACAAATTAGATAAGGAAAAAAACCCACCAACTCCTTTCTTTCTGATGAGATCTTGGTTAATCGTAAGAAATTTTATGTCCCACTGACTTTAATTATGCCTTGGTTTTGGGATGTTTTCCCCTTTTGGTTTCTTGTAATTAATAGATATTTTTGGTCTAGTTTTCAGAGAGCATACCTGATTTACTAGGTCCCTTTTAACTTGAGTTACAAAGTTTTAGAAGATCAATAGTAGTTTTTCTTGCTATGAAAAATGGAGTTCTCAATGAAAAAGGCTTTTATATGGTGATTGATAGGTCTACTGTATTTCTGGTTTTAAAATTCACTTTGTTAATTTTTTTTTTTTTTGTAAAGCAGAATAGTGTCAATATTACATTCTATTCAGACAAGTCCACTATAGGCACTCAGATGTCAAAATGTTTCAAAAACATATTAAAAATAAAGAAATGAATAGAAGCTTCCTTGTTCCTTAAATTATTACTGTGTTACCCTGAACTGTAAGTGAACCCTTTTTGCTTATAAAAGAAGCAGCTGTTCATGCGATTGAAACCATGGTTCATTACAAGCTGACCTCAAATTCAGGAGTAAAACTTCCTCTATTTTACTACAACTATTCAGACACGCACTAGAGATAAACAATAATCAAAATCAGGATGAAACTTGACTGGGAAACCCTCTATACTCTTTGGCAGAATTATAGCAGCTTTTGGATCACCAAGAGTGATATAATGTTAAATGACCCTAAAACATTCCCTTCTCAAATGCAGCAGGTCTGCGCTGCCAACTCTGTAGCAAACAAAGGCTGATTGTAATGACTCCTTAAGCATAAGAGTATAGAAACGTTAATTATCACATTTTTTCACATTAAACATTTACAGAGAGTCAAGATGAAAATGGACCTGTTTATGATGATTTCCCACTCCTTTTTGGGTAAGCCATATGATGAAAACAGATTTTCATTTTGTGTGTCCTATTTGAGTTTCATATCTTTCCTAAATTGTTTTGCTTTTTAGCTAATTTTGGAATTAGGACTGTAAGTAAATGTAACAAAAGTAGCCAATGTGCCACTACTCTGTTTTGGAGATGTGTGTCTAGAATAATGTCATACCATTTAAAAATGTAAACTAAATTAATGCTCATTACTAGCCAACTCTTTTATAAATGAAGTAGGGCAGTGACATAGTGCCTTGGATGTATGTTTCTCTCTTTTGGTCTATTGTGTTTGTTATTCCTCTTCTGTAGCTCCCTTGTTTGTTGTTGTCCAATTTTGAGACACAGCACTGCTTTCTAGTATTATTCATGACCCATATAACAAGACTCAGAGATAAGATCTTCTACTATTTACTGGGGGGCTATACAGAGTCCCTAAGATTTCATGGTCAAGTACAAAAAGGAGATTATGGATGTGTGCGTGTTTGCCATGATACATTTAATTACAGAGATTCGGGACAAAAAACTTTTGAGTCAAAGTGAAATATAGTATGCATCAAGTAGTAGCAATATTAATTATACTTGTTCAGTAAAACAGAAATCTTCCTCATATTACAAGTATGTTCAGACAATTTTTTTGCTTTCTGACCTAAATTTCTTGTGGGGTTGTTAAAAACTTAATAATGGGAATGTGTCACTGGGCTCTTAAAATGCATTATGAGAGTGTCTTAAGAAATTGCTGGGGGAAAAAGAAAGAAAAAGCTGTTCTCCTATGCTTAGAAATCTGCTGGCTGGAGATGTGTAATAATGCTTTGAGATAAACTTCTACTATCTTCTATTGATAGTTTTCCTTATGCCTTATTCATTCATTGAAGCATTCTTGGGGTTTGACTGTCAGTCTGCATAAAATTTGTTGATTACCTTTACCCACAGATTTCGAGATGTTTTTACTGAAGATGGGGTTTGTTTAAACTGTCTGGTCTTTGAATGTTAGGAAAGCAAAAAGTACTTCTGTCGAAGTGTCATTTTGAGGGAAGATAATTCAAAAACTAAAACTTTACATTTCTGAAATACGTTTTCTCAAATTCGTTGTGTTTTCTTTGCTCATGACATGTGCATTGCATTCAGTGTCCTCTTCCCTACTCCACAGAATTTCATGTCATCTTTGTACAGGTCTGTCCTCTGCCCTTCCTGTGAAGAAGCCCGCAGGAGGCCACCCAGTTTGACATCTCAGTTCTCCTAATTCCACTGCTTGGTTTGAGCCCATCACTCTGTTAGATTACTCATGCCTGCTTGCCAGGGGATCAAGGAGCCCTATGTGATAGAAGTCAGAATCCAAATAAACTGGACTACCTCATTTTTTTTAAACTTTCTTTTCTTGAGCTACTGCCCAACTGGTGCAAATTCAGCCATAGTTTAAGCAGAGAAGAATGAGGAAAGGAGGGAGAGACACTGGGCAGCTGCATAGCTGTGACTCTATGACATGGAGTTATGCTTAACACAGACCACAGCTGTCTCTTGCTCTTCTCTTTGTCTGGACTCTTGAGGACGACTCTCATTCGAATGTTTCATGTATCCTGTTTTCAGTTGGTCTTTACTCAGCCTGTTTTCATTTAGCTGCTGGCCTCTCACTCCTGAGAGTGAGTTGCACCTTCTTTTCTTGCTTTTGTTACAGGTCTTCACTCTTAACAGGCCTTTGTTCTTCTCTGCTTTTGAACTTCTGACTTCTCTGTTTTCAAGACCGGATTTCTGGTTTTGTTTCCTGTCTGTCACAGTGCTACTAATTACTCATTCCATATTTTCTGTAAGAGTGATAATATTTCAGATTTCGTCTTTTTAACTTTTAGTAAGTGGCACTGGGATCATAGCTAAGTCATGTCTACATAATACAGGATCTTCCATTATCATATCTGATACTTGGACCCAACTGTGATTTTTTCCAAGTGATAGTCTGTAAGTACATTTACACTGCAAGTGTGCAGTGCTCTTGTTCCTAAGAATGACCAGTTTTTTGCCTTCACAGGAAAGTTGTGTTTTTCGTGGTCTGCTATCCCTCACGTCCTTGTGCAGGAGGACTGTATCTATCACAATTCCACCTTTTCTCAGCTGCCTGCAAGATAAAACATTCTGCTGACTAAGTCTCACATAGAGAGATCACTAAGATTTTGGTCCTACTACTGTTTACTGCTGTTTTATCATCAGTCTTCAGCTCATGTAAATGCCTGTTGGGGAAAAAACCCCAAACACAAAACCTGGAGAAAATTCTGTTGATAGCTTTTGCTGCCAATCTTCTCTTGCATCAGTCATCTGTTAAAGTCTTCTTAGTTCTTTTTTGGTGAAGGTAAGTCCAAGTGCTCTGCTTTTGGGGTAGATGCATTTCTGTCCCAGAACAGCACTTTCTGCTTCTCAGGTGCACTGAGTTCTGTGGTTCTCAGCAGCATCACATCATGATCATTTGCCCTGTTAGAGAGGACACCACTCAGTACTGAGCATGTGTAGCAATCATCACGTTCCTCTGGACACCCGGTGTAAAAGCACCTATGGATACTCCGATTCCAGCCCTGTGCCTCCTTGTTCATCCCCACAGAAATGTGTCCATTGCATCCCCTGCAGCTGCTGAACGTCGCTGATGTGTCTGTAATCTTCTCAACTTCTGGACGAGGAGCTCCTACAGAAGAAAAGTGCAAAGGCAGATGAAGACTGATTTCTGTTTTAAGGAGAAAGCTGAGCTCACTCATAACACTTTGGATATTTCTTCATAGTCGATTAACTGTTAGGGCAACACTTAACGAAGCTTTTATGGTTCAAGGCAACGTCTTGTGGTTTGTTATATCCTCTTGTCACCTGACTATGAAATGAGTCAGCAGAATGTATCAACTTTCCACTGGAGACACACTGGGGTTTCTTGTCTGGTTATCTGCTCAGCTAGAAGCGTCTAAGAAATCTTACTGTTAGCATAAAGACCTAAATTTTTTTGTTGCCTTTGGTAAGCGATCATTTCTCTCTGACTGGTGTGACTGGGTGATTACCAGACTTTTTGATGTTCGTTGAGCACCAGCTCATTGGTCATCAGTGCTTTCCAAACCTCTAGTTCACTGAAACCAAGGGTACTTTGGTGGTGTTTCAGAAAGCTCCAGCTAATTTCAAAATCTCTCTTGGACTGTTCTAAAATGAGCGGGTCTTCGATCTGTCAATTGTCTTGTAATTTCTATTTATTTTTTTGCTTCTCTAAGAGCAGTTAAAATTTACTTGGTTTTGGAGGTACCATTCAGCAACATCAAAACATATCAGACAGAAATTGCTGGAGATTGAGTAGGACAAAGCTTTTCAATTGGAAGAGATTTAAAAATTCATTTGAAATCGCTTCATCTGCTCTAAAAATGGAGCCATGCCATTTCTAAGAAAGGGCATGAAGGATATGCACTCAGTGGAGCTGTAAGGAGAGTAGAAGAACGAATAGAATTGTGCACTGGAATAGATATATTTACCCCTACAAATGCCCTGAAACGTTTAATGTCCTAAGTGATGAGGAACATTGCTGTGCTTGCTGTAGCTGAGTGTAGGATTCTGAATGCTTCAAAGCCAGAGGGAGCACCTGGTGAGGATAGTGTCACCTTCTGAACCTGTTTCCATTGCTTACAGCATCCTGGATTGCCCTGTGTGTTCTCTTGCCTCTCCAGGTTGACAGTAAACTATTGAGGTGACTGTGATGGTACCACTTGCAGACAGTCTGTTACCTTCTGTCTCACTCTTCAGTGTCTTGGATTAATTTCATAGATAAAAGAACCTTTGTCCTTTAAATCTTCTTTCAGTGGTTTGAGTTAGAGATGCAGTGTCAGATGTGGCTTTTAATTTCCTGCTTATTTTGTTTTAGGCCAGGTCTTCTGGCATAATTTAATCCAGGTCTTTTGGTGTTATTTAATCAGTGAGATATTTTAATGCAGCTGTTTACATTTGACTCTTGCTCTGGCATATTTAGAAACACACAAAATGCCTGCCTTATAGAAAAAAAATTGCTGAAAACTGAAAAGTACAAGTAACAAAATACTTACTTTTCTTCTTTTTCAAAAAAAACCCCAAAACCTGCTTATATTAACATAGCCTAGAAAGGACTTTTTAAAAAGATGACAAAGGTAGTCTGTCTTTGGAAGATGCTATTTAGATATGGCTCATGCAGATGAGAAATAGTTTAAGATGCGTGGGATAGTATTAATTTAAGGAACTTCTTCATATTTTGAGATTTCAAAAACGTAAATGCAAGAAATTATCCTCAGTCATTTGTTAATAGTAAAAAGAAAAAAAATCTGTACCAAACCAAACTGTTAGGATAAAGCCTGCATGGAATTTAAATAGCTGCCTTTAAAGCTAGCAGTGAAGTATGGTTCTTGATATCATTCATGGCCACTCTTTAGAGAATTTAGATTTTCCTGTGGTCATATTGGATTGACTCAGGAAACACAGAGGGGTCTAAACATCTCAGATGGAGGTCTTCTGTTGCCTGATGCAGAAGCTGCTCATGTAGTAGTGCAGGTTATGTTCTTCTCAAAGACAGTCAGAACAAAACCACCCCTCCATGACCAAAACCAAACTGTAAGACACCTTAAGTGTATTGGCCTTTCAGTGCCTTCTTTGTTCTGGGACTGCACCAGCTGCCACTTGCTACACTGGGATTCTCATGAAGTGTTTATTTCTGTAGTGTCTGAAAGTTTGTGCTACAGTACGGGTGCTAAAAGCACATAGGGAAGTAGCATTGCGCCGAAAGATCTTAAAAGCTAAACAAGTGGGAGGGAGGATATTTTGCCCTTTTAAAAAGAACTGTTTTGTTTCGCCCATTCTCTTGTTTTCTGTAGCTACTCTTATTTTCTAGTTGCTTCCTGTTATCACTGGCTATTTAACTGCTCACACATGCTTTGTTTTCTCGTGTGTAACTCTTTCTTAGCCTGTCATGCAACTTTTACAAGTTTTTCCATTTCATTTGAGCTTTCTTCTGTTTTTTGCACTTGTATTCATACGTTTCTTTCAGCTGTAAAACATAATTAGTCTGTATTCTGCTTCAAACTGCTTGTCACAGCCATTTGGAGGAACCTCTCCCTAACACTTAGGCTCCTGATAAAAGTGCTGATTAGACTGCTGGTGTTCTTGCTGTGCCAAGGACACTGGGTATCTCTGTAGCGATCGTGGAAGATAAACCTAAAGCAAGAATGAAAACCGTGCTGTCTTTATTCCTTCTGGTCTACTCTGGGCTTGCTTGTGCCAGGGTATTGCAGCCTGGAACATCTTTCACTTGGCTGCAAGAACAGTGACAGTGTGACCTGCACAGACTGTGCAGCGGAGGTAGCAGTGTGAGTGGAAATTACACCCAAAAGGGCTTAGAACTCAGAAGTCCTCAAAAAACCCCACTTCCTAAGATTTTGAATCAAAGAAGAGATTCATCAGCCATCCTTCTTTACTAGCAGTAAGAAAAATTTGGTATGAGTCAAGAATTCTGGCCCAAAGCTCAGAACAGCAGGTTTTCAGCTGCATAAAGGTGCAAGTTTTGCCTTGTTGTTGATCCTTGACAGAAATCAAGTGTAAATACCCCTCACTTTGAGACATCAAGTGATGATGTTGGCTCTCCTCCAGCAAAGGCAATATTCCAGGGAAAGATAGCATAGCTGAACAAGTCAGATGTCTAAAAATGGCTGTGTTAGAAAGGAAGAAAGAGTGAGAATAGAGAACGTCTTCTCAAATTAAAAAAAAAAGAAAAAAAGTGTTATTTTATTAGTCCTTCTGACTTCCCCCTAAAAATGGCCTCAACAGTTTGTACACTGGCTCCCAAGGTTATCGTCCTTCCTCTAGAGGTAGTTTGTTTTAAACAAAGGTCGTTTAAAAAAAAAAAAAAGGAGACAGAAAAATAAGATGCTCTAGTTAAAATTTAAAAAAAACCCAAGGCAAAAGATTTAATCAGCATATCATCAAAGTTTTATTCAATCTGAAACCCATCTCCTCCAAAGCTGATATGGGAAAAAATAGCAACAGTTAGTTTACAAATCGGTTATTCAGAGAGATTTGAAATTCAACTTAATTTAGTGCTGGTTTTGAAGTAACTATTCTGTTAACCTAGGAGATTAGATGAAAGAATACAAATTTATCTGGGTCTGAACCAAAAAATTCTCACAGAAATTGTCATTTGTTTTTCTGGAGTGTGACTCCTGGGCTAATAACTTCCATGCAGCTGAAACATTGCCCTCTATGGCTTCAGTGCAGTTTATGACTGTCTTTTCCCACTCCACATTGAAATGTTATTTCCATGGAAGGACAGCACTTTCTAGGATCACAATGGTGGTTTTAGTTCTGTTTTTCTTCCCTAATACAACTACATATTTCTAATGACTTGACACTTACCTATTAGCTTGGGTGGTTTTGTTTTCAAATTTATTTTCATAGAATTTCAGTAAGTCCAGGTTTCTTTAGTGCGTTTCTGGAATTAAAAATCCAAATTAATTACATCTTGCTCAAATGAAGGACCTCTAAAGAAAATGTATTCAGCTGTAGTTCTCTCTGCTTTGCTAAGATTAATGAATTTTAGTGCTCAAAAGGCCAAATCTATGTTCCTCACAAACAGGAAGCCCACAGGTGGGTGCCTTTGTCAGACAGGATAGCAGAGTCTGGTGAAAATGGCTTTGATGTGTGCAGTGACCAGCTCAGATGTAGTGTGTAATAGCAAAGCTTGATTGGATAAGTGAGAACTGTAATATGTGTGTATATACGTTGTTTTCCAGACACCCCGAAGCATCTCTGGTTTATACAAAGACCCCCTGTATGAACTGCTCTTTTCACTCCCCCCACCAATTGTGTTAGGTTTTGGGGATGTGGGGGTGAAGTTTAATACATGAAAAGACTTTGGGATTTTTTTATTTGTTTGGTTTTTGGCAATTCACTTTTTTAATTTTGAAGAGATTTTAAAAAGATCTAGCCTCTGAAACATTTTGTTTCTCCAGGCACATTCTAAAAACCATCAGCCTTTGAAAAAATTAAAATTCTAACTAAAACTTAAGAGTTCCCCCATAAGATGATAGAATCTGGAAAGCTGTTGTTTTTATACCTTATGATAACAGAAGTGGTGAACAATTAATACTCTTGCAAATACAGTCCAACATTTGAAAATTAAACACAATTCTAAAAAAAAAACCCAAACAAAACAAAACACAACACGAGAGCACCACTTTTACACACTTGGTTCAGTCTTTTAACATCTACTCAAACCTGTACCTTAGAAGGGATTTGAAAACATTATTACTTTCTGAATTTGTTTTTCCCTGTTGTATTTGCCTCTTTTTTATGCTGCCTCATGTTGGCTACTACAGAAGTACTCAAATTTGATGAGTTTAAGGTACCTTGAAAGCCACTCAATACAGCTTTTCAACCTGTGGGTGCAGAAAATTAGAAAAGTCATGTCAAAGCATAAAAATCTTGAATACTTATGTCAGGTAGCTCTGGACTACTTCTGTCTCATTTAACCCTAATACCAAGCTCACTCAATAGGACAGAAAAAAATAGTCCATGGGATGAGCCATCAGCTTATAAATAGTAAAAGCGTGTTACCGCTCCCTGCCTTTCCCATTGCTGTCTGAATGCTGCCCATTGTGCTCCCAGTTTAAGTTTTCGTAGAGATTCGCACTCCTGTTGCACTAAGGACGTTGGCCTTGTTTAGCATCAGCCGATGTTAATAGCACTGGAGTTGGATCTGCATAGTTCAGCGTAATTTAGTACAAAGACAAGGTCCCTGAAGCAGGATCGCCGTGCTACTCACATGGGACTGCTCACTTTCTCAATGGTTTGTTTACTTGGGTAAGGCACAGATTTGACTAGAGCAGGAGAGATTTTCTTCTTAAAATGCTCTTTTCAGGCAATGGCTGCGCAGTTGTTACATTGAAATCTCAGAGAAGGCTTCTAGTAGATTAAACCTTGGATCAGAATTTAATAAATCTGGCTGCTCTGGATCCTGAACTGTTTGATAACACCGTTGATGCTTACCTAATTAAGTCTGTTCACATGCACTGAAGCTGGATATTTTTAAACATCAGAGCCAAGAGTAAGAGTGTTTCACTAGAATGCTAGATGGCTTAGTCTGATGTGACATTTATCTTCACTCATCAGGAGTGCAATCAGTGGGGAGTTACCCAGATCTTTGTTCATGAAGATAAATGTCAAATATTATCTATCTACATTCTCATATGGTGTCTATCACCATGGTATCTGAATGCCTTCCAAAGCAGTGATGTACACACATCAGACCTAAACCAGTCAGCAAATGATCATCATGAAGATGTCTCTGACAATTTTCTGGCAGTGCCTGTTTGCATCGAATTTTTCCTGTTTCCTTTCATTCTGCAACAGACAGTGAGAGATAAGCTTGTTTAATTATTGGGGGGAGGGGGGAAGGAGGGGGAATTACAAAAGATGGATTGGACAGTATGATGGAATACTGAATTCATAATAAATTCTTTCTTTCACCTTCCTTCTAGTTTTCCTTTCTGCCCAGGAGGCTAAAGACATGTTCTCTCTTCTAAAGTCAGTCTTGGAGTAAGCAGTGCCAACAAGGCCAGGTGTAATTTAAAAATATTTATGCATTGTCAGTTCTGGAATTAATCTTTCTTAATTGAATTGACATGAACTCATGTCTGCAGGTAATGTAAACTGTCAAACACTCTGCCAGTGACAGCATGTTGGTCAGGGTGGTGAAGTTAATGAGAGATGTAAATTATGATGGAATATCTCAGTGTTGGCTTTGGAGCCTGATGTTTATAAATGCATTAGTAACATCACATTAGCTACAGGCTACAGACTCTGGAGTTCAGAAGGGCTAATTACTTATTTGCAGTTTCTGAAAGAACCGGGGATGAGTTATTTGTACCTCAGAAACATTTTAGTAGTATATTTGCTGCAGTGAAATTTTTTTCCCTTGAAATGTGTATAATGGAATTTTAACGCATAATACATTTCATTTGACAAACAGTGCTCTTAGTGTCTGGAAATACTGTTTTAAAATGCACGTATCAAACTATTTATTGATGCTGTCTAGGAGGGTCTTACCCATTTCTGCTGACAGCGAGATCAAGCCTGCAGCTACCTGTTAGCAAAGCACTTAGCACAGTCTAATGATGATGCTTTCCTTTCATGGCAAAATGGAATGACTATTAGCTTTCCAAAATCCAGAGAGTGCAGGGTGGATCCTGTGGAACAGAAATAATAGATAATGTTTGTGCAGAAGGAACAAAATTAGCAGATGAGCCTTTGCTTGCCATAGGCAACTGTTGATGAGAATTTCCCAGGATGCCTAGTGAAGCATCACAAGCTGTGCTTGACATGCTCGGGGTGAGGCTGCAGACTAATTTTACTGAAGAGAGGTAGGAGGTGATGAATCCAGCCTGAATGTTCCATCTTCAGAGATGAGAACTTGCTTATGTGCCATAATAAGTACTTTTAAGTATAAAACTGCTTTTGGCACTAATTCGAGTTCAGACCCTTTTTAGTGCACGCAGGCTGGGCTCAAACAAGGATGTTGGTAACATTTTAAACAGCAAGGCTTTTATCTTGGGGTGGCTGGGTGATATGAGAACACCTGACTGATAATAATGGGTCCAGTGATCCATTCTTCCAGACCAAAGGAACTGGGTTCACAGATGGAGTGCTGGGGACAAAAAGCTAAAATATTTGAATATCAGTTTGGTATTGGGACAGTCTTCCTGTGGGTTTGAGCTCAGGGCAAAACCAAAAGGATCCTGAGAGTCCTTCAGGCTTTTTCACACACAGAATTCTGAATTGATAAAAAGTCGCTTTCCAAAGTCAACAGATGCCTAACCAGGAGAACTAATGAACATGGCTTAGCTCTTCTGTTGCAAATATTTTTCAAGAGGTAAGATAATCCATTGTAAAAGAAGGTCTCCTGAAATTTCACTGGCTTTGAGTTGTGTTGGACAAAATTATTTTCTGAAAAATTTGAGTTAAGTTCACAATTCAGCTTTTTATAACTTTTGAGAGCTATTACACAGGAATGTGGATTTAGCACACGCTGTCCTTTATTATGAAGGTGACCCTTCCAGTCTCGATGTCAGAGGACAGAGAAGTAAAGGAAGAATTCCTGTAGGTAAGTGACCTGAAGCACATACAGTTTGAAGTAACCTTGCTTGTTATTTGTGGGAAACGTCAGGTAGCACAATAAAGGTAATATCTACTGATAACTTTGACACATGTTTCAGAAATTCCTTACCTGGTGTGGCACTGCTTTCTGTAGGTGGTTTACTCAATGCAAGCACAGGATTGTTTGACATGTTTGGAGGAAATGCCAATTAAATTTAGCCACGCAGCTCTTTGTACTCACCAGGTATACATCATAATGTTACTGTTATTCTCTGCATTTAATACAGAGAATTTTAATTTAAAGAGAACTGTTGTTCAAAGACTATGTAGGGAAGTGGAGGCTATGCAGATCACCAGAGCTGCCTGGGAGCTCAGGCTGCTGAGACAAGCCTGGTCATGAGGGGACCAGGTCAGGTCATTCTTCCACTCTGGTGTTTCAACAGCAGGGTGTGGGACCTTGTACTCCTCTTAGCCTGACTGTGCCCTCCCTTAACATCCTTGGGAGTAATGATGTCCTCCTCAGACCTTTTTCTGGCCTAGCTTTATGTGTTGGTAGAAATTTTGTTCTATGAAATAAACGGGGGGAAAAAAGGAGGAAATTAGTAACACTTTTTACAAATGTTAATTTCATTTTATTTTCTCTGGTAGCGAGAATGTTCTGCTTATGAATGCTTGCTAGTCAAACTCTTCCACCCCCTCAAATCTTCCCTAAACCGTACATTATTCCTTCAGCTGCTTAGTGATTCTGTCCTATGCCAAATAATTGATTTTAATGGGGTAATTCTGAGTTATGAGGTAAGACAAATGAGTTTAGAATTGAGTTTTGTTTGAAATATACCATTTTGCTTTAAAATCCATTAGAAAGTGTCATCTTTGTCAGACATATACCTTCCAGAGACATGTACTTACCTCAAGGAACTAAGAAACACATGTAGAGTAAAATTTAATAACTTTGTTATGCATAAAAAGCAAACAAAAGTTCATTGATCTTGACATTTCAGTTGAGGTGTTGGTCATTTTACAGATACGGATACAGGGTCTGTTGCAGCCTGGCCTGTATCCCTGAGAGCTTGTCACAGCTCCAGCATTGCCCTGAGCCTGTTCAGATATCACTGCTGTTACCACAAGCAATTCTGGTAGCTTTCTCCTGCTTTTCATTGGAACTGCTGTTCATGGCAAAACTAAAAAATGTGTGTTTTTACAGATGGGCAATGGAGTTTTTCTTTACCCCTTTTTAATTGCTTTCACAGAAAATTTTCACAGGATTTTAAAAAAATTTCTGTTGCATTCAGATTAAAAAGAAAAAACAACAAACCCAAACCAAAAAACACACCAAAGGTAAAATTTGGTATTTCCAGTTTCCAAACTGGAAACTCAGCTTTTGAGCCAGTAGTGGCATGCTGCAGTGGATATGTATAACAGAGTGGAAGTTTCACGGAGCAGGTGGCCACATGCTGAACAATTGTTGTGGGGAGATATTTCAGTGCTGCATCATCATCTGTACTGCTCGACCTTTGCAAAGGTAAGACTGATTCGGAGGCTGCATGAATTGAAGGCTGAATTTCCCCTATGCTCCAAAAGGGACTGGGAGCAGATCAGTCACTGACCTGGTGCTGACAGCAGGACTCTCCCACGATGTGGAAGGCTGGCCTGGCTTTTGCTGTGCAAGAGGGATTTGTGGTTTCAATCCATTTTCTCCCCTCCTTATTGCCCTGAGCGTTTGTTTTCAGGGTCTTTTGCTAGTTGGGAGCAACAGAGCTGAGGTTCTCTTTCATTGCTTTGGGGGATTTCCATTCCCTTTTCCTTTAATTTTCTCCTCCCTGTTAATCACATAAGAGAAGCTGAGAATGTTAACTGAACAGATAATTCTGGGTTCATGTGTATGAGAAAGAAGAATTCAAATTTGCATGAAAATAGCTATCTTCAGGTTAGACCTTTGCATTTGAAAATAAGCTCTTTTCAGGTCTATTTTCCCTCCATTGTTATGTGTTTTATTTAATGTGAATGGTGGATGTTTGGGGAGGGACAGACGTTTGTTTGACTATTCAGACGCATTGGCAGGGTTTAAGTTGGCACAGCATGGATCAGAGCAAGATGAGTGGAGACATCTTATTTCTATTTCAAAACACACCCACATATACTTGTGCAACTGAAGTAAAAGTAAATCCTTTCTCAGAGCTGATTGCTTTTAGTGCTTTTACCTGTCTATTTTCTCTCCGTGTGTGTTTAAGCTCACAGCACAGTGGGACTATCCCATTCTGTTTCAGGATATTTCAAGGCAAGAAACAACAAAAACTTGGAATGAATCGTCAGTAATAAAGCCCCTGTATGGCAACACTAGAAGATCTTGCCAGGTATTCTGGTTCCTGTCTTTCTTGCATAAATAATTGTCTCTGGGTTTTGTTTTTTAACTTTTCTAACAGTAGCAGTTACTCATATATAGTTCATATAGAGTGCAGGTTTTTGCATGAAGGCAAGTGGATTATGTGGAAGAATGTAGATTTGGGGCTAGACTGCTCTGACGTGGGCAGGATTAGTTTTAGAAGTTTAATTGACTGCCTCCTACTCCAAAACAGGAACTGTTCAGCTTTGAAAGTAGCCCGCTGAAATCGATCTCTGCCAGGCCAGGGAGCGGCAGGGCTCCTGGGCAGGAGCTCATGGCTGGAGTCCCAGGGGTGCCGAGGCTGCGAGCTGCCTTTGGAGGCTGGTGTGTGACTGCGCAGAGGTGCACGGGCCGCAGTGAACAAGCTAATAACTGCGCTATCAGCTCCCAGCCAGGGAGTTACCTTAGTTAAAACAAAGGCTTCATGTTTCTGGGAGTAAAAGCAGAGCAGAATCATATACAAAATACTTTTGCAAGGTTTCTCCCCTTGAAAACATTGAAGGGAGTGTTAAGAAACCTGTAGTTTGCTGTAGAAGCCTGGCGCTTTTCTCCAAGATAGATGATGTCTAACGTTTTGCTGCTAACTGGAGCCGTCATTGTTTTAGCACATGTTAATGTGTCTTTTACATTTAGAGTAAGTCTTGGTCTTCTTATGCATTCTTTATCTCAACTGATAAGTCGTCCTCTTTGCAGTGTCCATCCTCATTTTTGGTACATATGTGAGCTGGTGGCTAAGTGCTTTTTTGTTAACTTAATTTTATATTTAATTTAGTTTTATTTTTCATTATTATATTTGTCTTCCTGTGAGCAAATAAATTCTTCTGAGGGTCTCTCCTGTGCTGCTGATGTATTCTTCTCTCCCTGAGTTTGTCTGCAGTCCTGAAATGAAGTCTTGGGGCAAAGGAACTTGCTGATGACTTGGTTTGAGAATATTTTGTTTGATGACTACATCAGCTTAAGATATTCTTCTCAAGGCCATAACCCATGATTTCTTTCAACACACCACAGTAGTACGGCTGGAAGCAAATAAGAGGATTGTTCCCACACTAAACAAAAACTCAGAAAGGGTGTAGGAAGGTCGGTAGTGTTTCTTTTGGTTTTGATTTTGTCAGTCAAGAGCATGGTAGTGAATGGGAATAAATATCTAAAGTCAGCCACACCACCAGTGCCAACACATTGTGAAGCTGTAGCCCAGTTGGAATGGTGACTCTGAGGCACATCCATTGTCAGTTCTTCGTGGTATTTTATCTGATAACCTGAGTAGTAAGCAGTATGCAGTTAAGGCTAGAAAACTTCGGAAGTCAACAGGGAAGGGCATCTTTCACAGCTGTGAGTGCATAATCCTCCTCTCAGTAGCAAGGTGCTGTCTTAAGAGTGGAATACTGTTCTGGGGATTCCAGTGAACATGGGAGGCAGTGAAGCATCGGAGCTAGTTTATTTTGTAGTGTTGTCCTAATATGTAAACCTAGGGAGGCATCACAGGCTTTCTCTGTTCTTACTAAACCAAATAATATGCTCTGCCAGTGTGTTCCAACAGTCACCTAAAATCTGCACTAAAATGTCTCCTTTAATATTTTGTAAATTTTTTGGCTTTTAGTTTGAAGGTTTTGGGAGGGGAAGAGGAGTTTTCATGTGTGCATGTGCATGTTTTTAATATAGTCCCAGAAGAAAATGCATCTGATTTATGTTCTCTACCTCTCTGTAGCCTAGACACTTATTATTTTCTTGTTGCTCTGCCACTTTCCAGGCTAGTGCTGATGTCTCAAACTTTTCTTGTATAGGAAGCCTTATCCTACTTGCTTGCTCTTGATTCTTTGCATTATCCACATATGAATCTTTATTCATTTCTAATGTGCCTTTTTTGAGACCTGTGGCCAAACAGAATACAAGGTTTGAACATAAGAGGATTATGATTGATAGAACACCATTAACATATCCTGGGTTTATTAATTGTTTCCTGTTTGATGATGCATCTAACTCTTTTAATTTTCCTAACTGCTGTTTTATAGAGAGCAGTGACATGACCCAACAGACACACAGCTGTGTGAAGAGGCACTGCTGGGAGTTCAGGTGCTTAGGTGCAAACCTGTAACTGTTCCATTACTGCCTAACAGCACTCAAGGTTTATATAAACTCTCCAGTCACTCCTGGTTCTGCATCTTTTCCTTTCTGGAAGTATGTGTATGTTTTTACAGCTAACCAGCTTGGCACTGAACCTGCATCACGACCAAAAGCTTCAGTATCTCCAAAGGCCCAGGCTGGCAGGTTCACTCATACAATGCTCTGGGGTACGAACTGTCCATAATTTCTCTTAGAAGGTGGTGGCCAAATGTGTCTTCTTTTGTTTTACTATGTTTGCTTAACAGTGACAAGAATTACACAGGAGACTGGAAGCGAAGGTTCAGGTCACTTCTCTGCCTGAAAAGTTTAAACCTAAATCTGCCTGGCTGAGTGTGCCGGGCTGCTCCTGGTGCACTGTGCTGGGGTAACACCTCTGTTGCAGAAAGGAGCGGAGAGGAAGTGGCTTGGTCTGCAGACCCCAGGTGGATGCTGGCACCCTGCAGCACCCGGTGCTGGGAGGTGTAAGACATGCTGGAGGCTCATTGTCACTCACTGACCACTTCTGAGTAGCTTTCCTAAACGCAGTGAGCACTACACTCTTCTGTGCTGGCAGCCCCACTGCTCATTCCGGATGTTTGTGTACCTCCTGCTGTGTTCTCAACGCTCCGGTACTTTTTGCTGCAAGTCCTGACACCTTGTAAGTCTGGGAAAGCAACAGATCTGTCTTGGAGTCTTTTGTCAGCATTCAGAGTTTTTGCAGGCTTCTGGAAAGTGGTTTTTTTCCCTAGTGCTCCTCATCTTTTAGTTGTCAGTGGATGCAATCTGTCAGCCACAGTAAAGGTTACAAGGGAAATAAATTTTTCAAAGGGTAACTTTGTGGTCAGAGCATGGTCAGACTCGACAGATAAAACGTGTATTTCCTTTTTTTTTTGCATATGAATTTTTAAAGAAGTTGATAGTTTTCCATTAAAGAATTGTCTTTCTAATTCAGGTCCCTGTCTGTATACATGGCATGGCAGCTCTGAGCAATGGCAAGTACTGTGTAAAAAGTTGAATGGTATTTACTAGCTGAGCCAGCATTGACACAAGATTCAGCACTGAATGCTGCCATTTCACACTTTAGTACTGCTTTCAAGTTGCTAAATAGATACTTAAGCATGTAGGGGCAGGGAGTGGATACAACAGCATAGAGGTCAGTAAGGACCAGGCTTGGAGTCACTTTGTATACAACAGGCAGGTCCCAAAGGTGTTTACAGCTGTGTTTTTCAAACACACTTAGAAGCCATGGACTTGATGGGACTGTTTTCCCTTGACTATCAAATGTATCTTGTTGTTCATCTCCATATGTGAGATGTATTTAGAGTAGGAATAAAACAGAAGTACTGGAAGGCCTTTTGTGAACATAGGAGACTTGGGATGTCATCTTGTGGTTGTTCAAAGAAATGCAAGAACAGCTTTTAAGTGTGCCTGAGTTTACTGCCTCTTTACACTGAACTGGTACAGGTGCAAGTTTCTCCAAATTTTTCATTTTGAATTACATGCTGGCTCTTTCCTTGGAAAGTAAATGACGGTAGCTGTTAACTTTCTTACAGCCCCATGCCAGAAATCAGGGTTTGGGGCGACTCCAGCAAGCAGTGAGAGGAAGTCATACACTGCTTGGATACCTGAGTGCATCAAAGAGTGCAGCCACTGGTGTTTGAACCTGTGCAATGGCAGAGGCAGGAGGACTCTGACATACTGCTGCTACTTACCCATTTTTTGTTATAAGCACTTTCAGTTTAGCTTTAGCTTTTCCCTGTCTGTTCCAGCTGGCTGGCAAAGCAAACTCATAGGAGCAGGAATTCCTGGGGTTATGTAATTTCCTGTAATAAGGAAGAGTGGTACCAGGCACATCTACGTTCTGCCCTCTTTCTGTGGCCTCACAGGCTGTCTGCCTCAGTTGCTGGACTGGAGTGGTTTAGAGCTGGAGTGGCCAAAGTCAACATCCCAGTCACCAGCGTACAGCGAGAGCCCCTACACAGGGCTAAATCTTTGGTAACTGTCCCAACTAGACAAAATCCTGTTGCACACTGTAGTCATGCACAGCAGCTGCACCAGGGATCACAGATTTGACTAGCACTGTATGTAAATACAAATGATCACCTTTTCTTTCTTGTGAATGTGTGCTGTCTTTTGTTTGTTACTGGAGCAGGCTGAAAGATGGAATGGCTTCTCAGACTTTTCAGTTATGTTTTTAATAGCACTGCCTAATTGAAGTGAAATGATCAAGCCTATGCATGCTTGGACAAAAAGGCATCTGGAAAAGGGTGAACTTCACTCAGAAGGGCAGTACCTGCCACTCTTCAAATGCTCTGTGAACAGGCTTGCTTGGATCTCGGCTCCACGCTCTTTGAAGTTAAATGCTTTCTAATGACAACCCTTAGAAGCAACACACTTTCTTGTCCTGCATGAAAATAAGGTTTCTGTGATTTTTACAGTTTGTCAGATTTATGGCATTGATTGAGACAGATCTTAATACTGGATGATCAAACATTAGCTCATGCAAATTGCTGGTTATTTCTGGAGTGCTATTTCATCATTAGTGGAGGGATAATCCATCTGGATAGTGATTAGTTCCAGCTCTGAGCTCTCATTCAAGGGTCAAGATGCTTGAGAGTTTCTTGACAACAAAAAACTAAAGGTGGTGTTATGTTTTTGACAGGATGACTGCTGCTTGCTCCACTCTAGCCACTGGGACTTCACATGATGGAAGTTATTTAATGTAAGACCTTTACCCTAATTTCTCCAACAGAATAAGGTTAGTTATTTTGCCTGACAAGTACATGCTTATTATCTTACATGTTTATTTTACTGTGTTATAAGAAAGTGTAAAGTGTGTCACTAAACACGAGAGAAGATTTTAAAGACTAATTTTTATAGTTATTTTTGACATCTTTTTAAAGACAGCTGAAGTCTTTATCCAGTCAAAAAGTGTGACAATCATACCAAATGCTGATTTCAGGTTCTGCTGCAGATTTCTTTCATTTCAAGGACCAGAGCATGTTCAGAGGTGCTTCTGCTTCAGCCCTCCGTGAAAGTGAGATAGAATCACAGACTATAATCTGACTTTTAGTGCAGGTTATATTTTACTCTGCCTTGGGAGAGGAGACTGAGGCAAAATGAGATACTTCCCATGTGCAGATCAGATTTCAAACAAGGGTTGATTCTAGGTCATGTATCCTCTTCTGTTTTGATTCATGATCATCTCTAAATACAAGGAGTATAGTGAAACTACTCAACAGATTTCTTTATTAATTTCCTAATTAATGAATAAATTAATGAGAACTTTGTGCAGAAGTATTTCCTTATTCTTCACTGAGCAGGTAACAGTAAAATACCTTAAATTCCAGGTCTGTGACATTACATTCTCTGATAGACATTATGTAAGTCCTAATACATCGTAGTTTTGTAACAGTTGAAGAAAACTAGAAACTTGTATTTTACTTGCGGATAAGTTTATTTAAAATTTTGTAATTATACTAAAAAAACAATGTATATTGATTTCCATGTTTATGCACTTGTCAAGATATGTGTATAGTGTTGTCAAGTCTACAGCATGGCAAATAAGAATGCTAGGAAGCATGATGATGAAAACTTCGGCACTAGAAATGGTGTATGACCCTTTGGTTGCATTGTGAAGTTTCTTTGGTAGACATAATTGTGAGTAGTGATTGTTTTCCTTAAACTTAAAATGCAGAGTTTCAACGTGTACCCAATGAAAACTACTCTCAAAAGGAAGTATCCATTAAAAACCAGAGACAGCAATAGCAGGCAGCTCCTCTGAGTGATTTTTTATGAAAAATCCACTTTAAAAGCAATATCAGAAATGTACCATGAATAGATACCACTGAAGTAAAAGAAAATGGGGGGGTGTGGGTTATTCCTTGTTTTTAAAAAACACCTTCCATGACCTCTTGAACCTTGGCTAACCTTATTGAAAGTCTTAATTATCTATTTTACCATTCTAAATACAAGCAGATACAAAGGATGGAGAGCCTTGCTGATTTTGGTCCACGGCCTGGGGTGAAATTTCAGTACTGTTTAAAAAGATGAGATTATAAAAAAAAAAATCTTCTTTAAATTGGTTTCACGATCTTCATTGACAAATAATTCTGTTGGGGGAGGAGGAAGGAAACAAGAGAGGTAAAATTATGTAGACAAAATACTTCAGTGTAGTTTTGAAAAAAACATCAAAATATCATCAAAACATCAAAAGACATCAAAATATCATCAAAACATCAAAGACATCAAAAATATTAGAATGGATCAAAATGTATTTAGGGTGTGGTAATTTCAGTTAAAATCCAGTGAAAATAGGTAATTTTTTTTCAGACTAATGTAGACTCTAGGCCAACTGTTAGCTATTTTAATTAGGTTATTAACTAATGTGCAGGTTATTAACTCTTCTAAAGCAGTTCCTTGTTCCATCTTTAGTTAACAGGTTAATTTTAACCTAAATTTTAATTGTTTCTCAGTAAAAATCAGTTGAATTTTTTTATAGCTTTAAGGATATAATCCCTATCTCCTGCTAAAACAGAGTTGATGGACTCTTGTCTGAGTAAGGAGTGCATCCTGTTGATGACTGCCATCTGAGCTCAGCCCATAGCTGAGGAACAGTAACATTCAGAAATTCTTACCGGCAGGGAATAGAGCAGCACTGCTGCAAACAGGAGGAGAATCAGCAGGATGATAAGGCCTATGAAGAGCCATTTAAACCTGCGCCACACAATAAATTTCATGGTCTTGCAGGGATTTGTAAACCAGAGGAAGGAAGTATCTGGCCGGCTGCATTTTGAAAGAAATAAGTACTATTAATACTCTAAAACCAGGGGATACTTAGGCATGAGGTTATAACACATTAAAACATGCTGGTTGAAGAAAACAGACAGTTTTGAAATGCAAGACAGCAGCTGCAGAAAACACGTGCCATTAGTACTGAAACCACCGTGCGTTTTATCCCAATGCTTGCAGGAGGAAACAAGATTGGCTTTTATAAATGAAGTTTTGCAAAGGACAACTGATGCCTAATATATTACTGCATGCAATAGAGTAGCTAGATAATGGATATTTCTAAAGCTAGTGGGATAAAAATATCTTACTTTGGTAGATCGAGTTTGGGGTTCATATTGGGTTCATCTCTTCCTTTACCAGCTGGCCTTTCCTCAGCTTCTTTCTCATTGACAACTTCCAATGTCATTTCAACTTTACCCTTCAGAAAGAAGTGGCATGAGACAAGCATCTTATTGAAATTGCACTAATAGGACTTGCTTGGTACTTTTACAACTCATGGTGTATATCTGTTTCCCATTTCCTCCTCAAAATATACTGATTTCTGTACTATGACAGTGTCACAACACAGTATCAGGAAAAGACACATAAAAAACCAAATCACTGGACATAAAATTGTTCTGCTAATTCATCTATAGTTCTGTTTTAAGCAATATTTGTTTTTCCAGGTTAGCAAAACAAAAACAGTTCTTCTCTTCTTTCAAGAGCAACCCAAGAACTGCATATTTTCCAAATGACCAAGCAACTAATTTTTCATATTGCTGTGGCTTATAAATATTTCTGAATATTTTTCCTCATTTATTAAATTCCAGTAATAAAATCTAAAGGCAAAAACATTAGAAAGAAGAAAAAGACACATTTGAAAGGCTTAATATTCTGAAAATCATAAATATGCATTTATATTCTCTGTAGAACAAGTTAGAATGCTTTGGGTCTTCTGATTGCACACAATCACAAAGCGAGTCTGGATCCTCAGTACAGAGATTTTGTTTGCTGTGTAGAAAAATCCTTTGGATTTAAACTTTTTCCTTTAGTCTTTGATGCATTTGGGATGTCTCCGATGTTCTTCTGAGCAATAATGCGATAAGTTAAAGAATCACATAACCATTTAGGTTGGAAAAGACTTCTAAGATCACCAAGTCCACCTTGTCAACAAGACCATGGCACTAAGTGCTACATCCAGTCCTTTCCTGAACACCTCCAGGGATGGTGACTCCACCACCTCCCTATGCAGCCATTCCAACACTTAACAACCCTTCCTGTGAAAAATTTTTCCTGATGTCCAAGCCGAACCTCCCCTGGCACAGCTTGAGGCTGTGCATTCATTCACACAGCTTCATCAGCTGCTTTGGCAAGATAGCATGACTCAACCTGACACCACAGTCTTTCAAGTTAAACAAGGCCAGCAACAAACTAAATGAATAAAGTATTAAACTCAGATTTAAAAAAAAAAATGTTGCTGGACCAAATTCCTGAACTTGTCCATGGAATGTCCTATTTACCTCTCCTCTGTCTATCCACTGAAAGCTAACAGCTAAGTGTAGGACTCTACAGTCTTTCTTTGTAATTTGAAAAGTAAGGGGAGCACGTCTGAAATACTTTAAAAAGAAGAAATAACCATACCGCTAAAATACGGGCGCCATCCTTTTCAACATAACACGGCCACCATCCTTTCATGGATTTCTGTTCAAAGAGAGAGGCGGTCCTGGGAGCCTTCTGAGGACTGTCTGCCTTGTATTCTGGGATCATGTCTACATTACACTTCTCAGGAACTTTTGCTGGAATGATTGTTTTATGCAAATCAAGTTCCACAAAGCCTAGGAGGTGGATACAAAAATAAACACTGCATAATACAATCAACCATAGGCACAGCAGTTCAACATCAACCTTTGCTATCTCTAAACACCTTACACAGGAAAGGCAATCAACAGACACATTACATTCTTGTTTGTCTAAGGATGTTGTAAGGCAGGGAAGTGGGACACATTGTGTTTAAGCTCCTCCTGCTGGTGTTGATAAACTGGATTTAGCAAGCTCCACTCCCCCTTCTTTAATGCAAGATCATTTGATTTTTTTATAGAGGATTTTCTCCCTCACACATCTAAACAGAAGATAGCCAAATACAGCAATGTAATAAGTGATTTCTGAGAGTTGAATGCATAATTTAGCAAACTTTAATGATGGTTATAAATCAACTATTTGTTTTCAGATTTTGAGGCCTATATAGTTTGTATGTAAGCTAAAGACTTTGGAGCTGTCTTAATACAGGGCAGAGAATCCTGTGTAGAGCAGTATCTCTAGAAAAGGTAGGGATTAGTAACAGTGTGAAGTAGATTGCTTAAACCTAAATTACAGCATTATGTCAATACTCTTATTTAGAATTTAAGTACCCGTGTTTAAGTAATTTTACTTAGAGAAAGAAGCAAAGTAAATTTTCATGCACATTATCATTCGCCTTGGGAGAGGGCTTACCTGAATGAACAGTATCTTGGTTTACCTGCAAGTAGGCCTTTACTGAGTGAATCCTCATTCATTCAGTAAGCCTGTACTGTGTGGGAAAGCTGGAGTGCATTTCCATGCCCAGTGTCTCACTGTAAATGCGATCCTTATGTGATAATTTAAAATTGTTCACTTTGATATCCTCCTTTGAGACAACAGTAACTATTTTTATTCGAAGTCTTACCCAGATAGTCATCCAAGGAGAACTTGTCATTATCCCATATTTGAATGATCAGTTTGGGTGGGATTCTGAATTCTGTCTTGTCAAGACTCCAAAAATGTTCCTAAAATTAAAAAAAAAAATACCAAGCACCTTTAAAAATTACTTATGAAAATTCAAAGCTGGGGTCTGCTAGTACTTGTGAATTCTGGGGTTGGTGGAAGTATTAAAAGATCTAATCTTGCCCCTGCTAAAAGGAGACTGCTGTTGTTGCCAGTGTGTTGATCCTGGACCAAAGACAAGGAATCTGTTCACAACAGCAGTGTGAGAAAAATATGCTGAATTGAGCCGAATTGTCTCTTTCAATATGTAGGTACAAATTACCAGGCTAGCTAGAATCTGTATTCTAAGCATTGAAATCTTTAGAAATACTTACCTTTTTGGAAACTAAACAGAGTTGCTCTGCTGGGAGATAGTCAAAAGGAAAAACAAATCTCCAGTTAAAGTTCCCTTCACCATCTAATGACCGGTAGTGAACATCAGTTTTCTGTTTATTTTCTTCATTACCAGGCATCCATCTGAAAATAAGGAGAGATGTGTCTGGTGCTTGCAGTGGGATTACCCTGGTGCCTGTCTGTACTGGAACTGTGTCATTAAGGGGCTGCAAACAAGCTGTAAGTGTTGCTCACAGAGGGTTGGGGAGCTTTTCATGCCCTTTTGCAGTTTGGTTCCAATTTGGCACTATAAATAGGAACATCTGAACAGGATTTCTGATCTAAGACCAGTGCTGTGTCAGCGGTGAGTTGCTGTGTTCATTTTTAGGGAGAAATTAAATCAGCCTAGTAGTATATTTCTCTGATTTCTATTGATTTTTTAATATTAAGAGTAATGAATGTAAAAATTAAGAATCCAAGTTATGCAGCACCAAAGCTAACCCTCTATCTTTTCAGTAGCTGTCCATCTCAAGAGGTGGAATTCTGGGATCTTTCACCACACATTAACTGGTCATGCTTTATCTCATAAGACTTCTGTACTTCTCTGAGGTTAGCATTTGACTTGGCTGCACCAAATAATATTTGAAACCCATGGTCAAGATATTCCCAGAACATTCTGAACATTATTCATTTGTAAGTAAGTGTTACATGAGAGAATGCTCCTACCCCTTCACATAAATGTCGCTCATTTCTTCTCCTGTGATGCTCTTCTCATCCAGAAGGACATCTTTTGTGTTCCAGACAATCACACGCAAGATATACCTAAGAGAGATGTTTGGGGCAAGAGAGTTGAATTGCTTTGTCAAGGCTGCCAGAGGGTACACAGTATGTGGGGGTACTCACTTCTTGGCTTTTCGGGGAGTGATGTTGAACGGAGGGCCTGGTGGTCCTAAGCTTTTGGGGAAAACATCCACCCACATCTGCAGCTTTCCCTGTAGTGGTGAAGAAGACGGATGAGGGATTGTTTGTTGTATACGGGTTTGTCATGGCCCCTTTATTTTTCAGATAAGTTTTCTGGTTTCTACAGAAACTTTGTTTAAAAACCTCAACCACTGGTGAGTCAGGTAGTGCCGGAAAAGTAATGTCAGCCTTTTTTTACTCTCTAGCAGTGAGATCCAATATAAGACTTTGTGTTTAAACTTGCACCTCTGAACCTTGTAGAGAATTGACAAGTTGGGTCTCATTTGTTGGATGCAGCTGGGAAGCTCTTGAGCTAGCCCATCTCCCTTACTGCTGGTGAGGTATAAACATTTTCCAGTTTATTTCAGCAACAAATAAATAAATAAATCTTTCCTAATTCCTACTCTGCCAGTGTTTAGGATGGCATTTGCAGATCTTAATGGCAAAACATAACTGCATTTTACTATGTTTCTAGACTAACCTGCTTTACATTTTCAGCCAAGCAATAATGATCTGTAGCCCTCTTTTCCCCTGAGTGATACCATGCCATTAACACCATGACATAAACTCTGGAATGCTCCATTTCTGCTTTCAAGAAACCATAACCAAGCCAGTTTACAGTACCTGGGAGATGTTGGGCTGGAAGGTGCTATATAAGGTCCTTGTTTCTACATGTTCAGGTACCAAACCCTGGGTTCTGAGGATATGAAGGGCTAACCTCTCTTCACCCGGACCAAGATGCTGGTGCAAGATTTTGTTAGCTTCTGAAGTAAAAGAAATGGGAAAAGAACTGGGCTCGTGAGCTAGAATTTGCATTTGAACTTAAAAAAAATAAAACCAGGTATTTAAAACTGAGTAGGAAAGTGTGCTCAACTTGGAGACAAATCAAAGACATTTTTCTAGTATTCCATAAATAACTGAAAATGTTTATATTTTATCAATATGAATTTAAGACATACATATAAAATAAATGAATAAGCTCACCAGCTTCCTCCAAAGTATAGTCTTGTCCCCCGTAGTTAATCTTTCTACCATTCTCAGAGAGGACAGGAGGAGCATAGCCTTTAAACCTGGCTACATTTTGCAATAACTGGGTGGGTTTTAGTTGGTCACGCCAGGTATTCACACCTGAACTTTTATGAAAGCAAAAGAAACACATTCTAAAATTATTCACTATTCAGGGCATTTGCACATCATGCAAAATGTATTTACTAAACTAGCTCAGAAAGAGCAGCACTGCAACTGCCTAGACTGAGGCCTCTGGAGTTTGATATAGTGACATAATTTTGTATCAGCTCAATCACCTTCCAAGACAGAGTAGTTTTTTCTTTGTGTATCAAAATAATTTACACTGACAGATGCTTTCATATTTACTTCCATCAGTAGGTCGGAAAATTCTGTTAAGTGTGAGTTCTCTGGACAGAAATAACATACATTACTGTATTAAGAAAATATTAAAATATTTGATGCCATGGTTTTCAGTGAAGGCTGTTCTGAAGATTTACAGTTCCACTTGGAATTTAGATGATAGAATGAACACAACAAATACCCTTGAGAAGCCACAGCATTGGTTTTTAACCACAGAATAAAGGGGTTTTTTGGAGACTGGGTACACTAGGTTTTACAGATTAAAATTTTCAACAGACAACATTACTTACATCCAGTACTGCTGTGGGATGCCACAGTGAGATCCATAACGAGAAAGGAATCTGTTTTCAAGATCAATTATGGTTTCACCCACTTTTTCATCCCGAGTCAAAGCATCATAGTCATAGACTGAAATTTTCAGATCCTTTTCTTGAGGCAGGAAGCAGCTGAGTTCATACATTCTAAACATAAAAATTCCCCATTAAGGCTATTGCTCTTTTGAGCAATGCTTCCTATTTTTAAACTTAAAAAAACCAAAGTAAAAAAAGCACTTATTAGTTTATTTTCGAGCAATAGCCTTTAGAAGGTATTCAAAGGATGTTTCCAGTGCTGATAAATCTAGCAGTAGTTATTATTCATGCTCCAATTTCTATTTGCATTTATAAGTAGTTTTATTTTACTCCTCTGGCTATTACCTCCTTCCTTTCTGCACAATGTATTACTCAGATGTTTTCTGTGAAGCAGCTTGAATTGGAACTGAGGAAGAAAGTTACTTTCTGTCTGAAATCAAGTATCTTTGCTGTCTATTTCTTTGCATAATCTGAACAACTGAAAACCTGTAGTGCATCATTGCAAAGTGTGCTTTTCAAACCCTTTGTAATCCTTCTACTCCTCCTCTCTGAACTTTCTGATTTATCAAAATCCTCCTACAACTCTAAACCAGACCCAGAATTTCATAGTAATTATGCAGATGATGTAACTTTTCATTCCTAACTAGTATTTTTTATTCATATATTTCAATTATATCATTAACCTTCGATGGAAATACCAGTGTACAGGGAATGCATGTTAAGCTGATTACTCATGAGATCCATCTAGTTTTCAGAGTTCAAATTTTTCCATATTCTATTGCATATTTTTTTATTCTTACATGCCTATCACAAGCTGGTTTTAAGATATATATACATTGTTTTACTTTGTGCAATTTACCCACATGACAAAGAAAATCTATGGATTAGCCAAACATCTGTGTTTTCCAATGATTTCAAAGGGAAATGCCTTTTGCAATTTTACTCACAATTATCTGTCAGTATGTAACTATGAACAGCGCACTGAATAGTTCAAGTAACAGTTTACCTTAAAAAATAGGAAAACATTCTAAAATACAGTAAATTGAAAATCCAAAAAAGTATGTTACCTGCCAAAGATTGGGTTGAGGGTATTAGGCACATAATGATCTCTGTCTTCAATGACTTTTTTACTTAGAGATATTTTTATATAAGGATCACACTATTTAAAATAAAAGGAAAAAAAATGTTAAGAAATAGTTATCAAGACTAACTTTATTTAAAGTACAGGGGAGCAGTTAGCTGACAGACACTGCAAGAGCAAACATTCTCACCAGCCCGTTGTTGTCCTGGGGCTGGAGCTGCAGGGCTCGGACGATGTAGATTCGCACAATGCACTCCTGGGGCCCGCTGTCCGGCAGCTCCCGGAACTGCCGGGGAGGAGCTGGAACAGCGGGATCGTCAGGCAGCGCATAGATTTTAAAGGATCCCTAGAAAACAGTATAAAGACTCCATCAAGATAAATGTAGAAAAGTCACTCTGCTAAGTCTGTTTCTTCTTATTTATCCCACACATGCACACTCTGTTTTATATAGGAATAGCAAAATTCTAGCCTGATCCACAGTGAGTTCGAAGTCTTTTGTTTTATTTCAGTGGATTTTGGATATTAAGACAACGCAAGGTTATATCCTCAATTCAGCTGTTTTGAGGTCAACAAAGTTGCTTTATTTTGCTCCAGCTGAGAATATGTAACAAATACTTTGTATCTGTTTTTCTCTCCAAAAGCATCATTTAAGGTTTGGGAGTTTTTTGGTTGGTTGGTTTTATCTACATTAGCATTATTTTAATCTATTAAAGTCACAAAAACACAGAAATAGTACAAAATACGTTTCCCAAATTCATTGTAAAAATGTAGTTTGTGGAACTTTAGTCCTGTTCAAGAGGTTATGTGAGAAGGTTCTGTCCCATGGTTACCAGGAAACATTACATTAGCAGGAATGATATTTATTTTAAATTAACATGTAGCACTTTCAGTGTGAGCTGTACTTTCCTTGAAAAAGATGGGCCTGTACCTAAGTAGTTACAAACATCTGTTGCCCCTACTAATGCACACACCCATATTTAAGCTGAAACACTTGCATGTAGATCTACTTAAATAACCACTCACAGACTAAAGACTGCAACTAGCATTTGGTTGTTGCCCATCATTTGAAATTTACCTTGAATTCCCCAACCACTGATGGATCATCACTGTCCTCAGATTTGCCTCTGTATAGTTTAAATGTATCACAGAAGTCTGTTAAGTTATTGAATTCGGGTACTTTTTCCAATTCACAGTCATACACCTTAAAAAAAGAAAAAAGGGAAGTTTAGAAATTATCATACATATCAGTTCCACTACAGTGCCACTGCAAAGTATTTTATGTTTGATGGAATATTTTAGGGAACCAAAGCTTTTGGAACTATTTTTATATCAAAGTGGGAGAAAATGCAATGTTTGGAGAACATGTGATAAAGCTTCATTTAGGCTTGGTTAAAACCAGAGTAAGTAGCATGTCATAAGTTATCTTTACTTTCTTGTTAGCTGTATTAGATAAGAAATGAAAGCAGTCTCACTTCAAATTTTATCCAACAAACAGTAAAGTACTGATTCTCTGTGCTCATACTTTCTTAAAGTGTATGTTTATTTAGGATCTGCCTGGCACCCAGTGAAGTCAAGACTAAAATTCCCTTTGACTAGAGAGATTAAACTATTAATACATCTCTTAATAAGTGTAGTTAAGTAGAAGAGAAGCCAAGATATCTTCTTAAAAGCTTCATTTCATCAGATGAACTAGTAAAGAACCTTTATAGAAAATTAAGTATAGTTAAATTTTGAAGAGCATTTAAAAAAAAAAAGTGGGACAGATCCTGGGCCCATAAACTCTGAAAAACGTTAACCTATTTTATCCTGAGTAATACCTTTAAAGTGTCATATCCCTTTTTAATGTACTGTCCACATTTTTCATATTCTCCTATTGAAGCATAAAATTTGCTCCACCAATCAACAATTTCTTCCTCCTTAAAGAAAAGCAAAGAAGATTTTATTGGGAGATGAAGTCTCTCTCATATCATACTGTACAGCCAAAATAATTACCAATTAAGCATAGTAATAAATAATATACTCTAAAACTTATTATCAGTTAGGTAGTATTAAATTATCTTTAAAATATTAAATTCTTTATCAGAAAGAAAACTAGAATATAATAATTAAGGCAGTTGCAGATCTACCTCATTGTTAACCAAACGCAGTTGAAAAGGAGTAATTGAGTCTTGCCCTGTTAAAAACAGTACTTCAATAAGCCTCATGACACCAAGATACGAGCAATCCATACATTCTACTAATACAGTATTTCTGTAGGTTTTTTTCTATTTTTATTTATTTAAGTCTGATAATCACTGTTTAAGAAAGTACTATTTTCTGTATTCACAGGGATTGCATAATGTAAATATTTGCCCCTGAAAACAAACTTCAATGGTAATGAATAACATTCATTCACTATGAATGAACAGAATGAATAGTATCCATCCACTGTGAAAATCTGATTTTTTTTTTTTAAGATTGTTTGGACTTACAGAGAATCTTAAAGTATTATGCCAACCATTAAAGGTGAGGGTTCGTTTCGGCTCTTTTGGATTAGCTGTTTTGGGTTTTTTTATATATAGGGCTTCCTATTTCAGTCTTGCATATTTTTCCTAAATTTACCACTTTACAAGTTCACTGCAGGTTTTATATCAAACACTTTCAGAGATTACTGCTCTCACCCACACGCTTATAATCCTAATTTGTAGGCAGTATTGATATACTGGTTTTTAACTGGAGAAAGCAATGTGTAGATTTTTTAAGGTAGTATACATTACCTTTTCTGTGAGCTGCTCATGAGGATCAAGTCATAAAAAAAGAGCAAAATAAAAACAACGGTAAGGATATTATTTGTAGAATTTTATACAGTTAAATAGGCTTTAAATGTTTAGGGGTTTGTATATAGTAAGTGTGAAAAGTAAGTTACTATTAGAAATGCTTTTGAAGAATATTCAGACACCATGTGTTTTGCTTGACTTTTTTTTTCTGCTGTCAGAAAAGCAGAATGTTCTAGATATGGAACTGGAGTGTGTACAAATATATACACATAAATATATGCACACATTTTAAAAAACAGGTTTTCAGGACTGTAAGACATTATTATGCTGTGCTTTGTTCTCCACATAACAAAGCAAAACTGAGAGAAGCCTAGATTTTTATTGTGTCACTGTAGTGTACCAGTCTGGATTCTATTTACTGGTTTCCACAGTAGCATCATTCCTCACTTCCATCTGTGGCTGCACAGAGCACTGGATCTGATTTATTTCAGATGAAAAATATTTCTAAGAGCAGTTACAAAATTGAACCTTTTCCAGAGATTTCCAAACAAAATTCACATATGTAAGATTCTAGTGGGTTTTTTTCCCCTTCATGACTATTTACTTCTCTATAAAATAATCTTCGAATGCTGAACGCCTTTTTCCCTTTTCCTTCTACTATTATTTAACAATTTTTTACAGGCTGTGGATTTTCAGGAGTCTGGAAAAAATATGAAGAATTATAAAGAAGAATAGCAACCACTCTATGTGCGTCTATAGATTTATCCATGTAAGTGTAAAAACAACGTGCACAATCCAAAATGCTTCACCTGTTAAATCACAGATACCCTAATTACAACCCAGTAGTCCATTAAGAGCAAGCATCATGCATCCCATCTGGAAGCCATGATTAGCAAGTGTCATTTGTGCTACTTTTTATACATTATACCTTGTGTTTTCATTTTAAATCATTAGCAATTAATGTTTGTGCAAAGCCAAGGAAATACGCAAAGCATTTTACGAATACAAGCCAAATGCATCAATAGGTCAGGACATCACTCTGGTATATCATTCTCATTTATTCCCATTTCTGTTCTCTTAAGTAATTATTTTGCTGGGATGTTCAGGTCTATTTATTTTACTAGTCTTGTCTACCTTCAAATCATATAAATACAGCATATTTTTATCAGATTACCATTCTAAAGACAGTTGAAGTGATTTTTTTGTGGAAACAACATCATTACCAGCAAATTACCAGCAGAATTCATGAGGTAATTTTGAATAGTTTGCCATATTTAAATTTCACTTTGTTTAAATACTGTTTAAATACAGTGTTGACAAAGCAAAGGTTAACTTGCATAATTATGCAATCATAATTTAAACACCCAATTTAAAACCTTGAGACAAAATACACTGGGTAGAACTCTGAATCTTTCATCAAAGCATAATGTTTGAAGAGTTTAAGTCAGGGTTTATGTTTTGGGTTTGTATTTTTTTTCCCTTGATATACCTTTAAATGTCTCTTCAAATAATGCACTTGGTAGTTTTGGGAAGAAGTAAAGGAGAAAAAAAAATCAAAACCTTAATATCTTCTTTAAAAATTCCCAGAACAAATAATAGTCTTCAATATCTGGATATTATTGTTACTAGAAGTTGTAATCAGGATGTGCTCACAGAATGGCAAAACACAGAATAAAATGCTATATGATAAATTGGAGATTTTGGAGTGAAATATTCACATGGTAAAAATCACGTAATATTACTGTCCTTTTTAAAATCTACCCAGTGACTCCACTGAGGATTGTCATACATGAAGTTTTCAAGACATCAACACTTAACTATTAGCTTTTTGAACAATTTGGAATTATAAGAGATGCAGTGGATCCCTAGAAAAATCAGAGTTAGAATTTTTTAAATCGTAATATTGTTTTCCAGGAAGTAGACTTCTAAACAAAGTTTAAATACTAATAATGTGGTGAAATAATTCCTGTTTATTTTTGTGCTTTTATCACACAGATTCTAAGTAAGCTGACACAAAAAAGAAGTTTTTAGCAGTTCATACATATTGTATATGCATAGTAAGATTTTCAGAACAAGGATACCTTAATATAACTAATCATATTGGACTTGTGAGCATCATCTCCTCCAAAATCTCTCTCTGGCAGAACTGCCAAGGGAAGTACCCCCTTCAAGGCTCCATGCATTAACATTCCTCCCCATCCAACCCCGTCCTGGTCACCTGCATGCATTAGTTTGGTACATACATGCACTGCTGTTGGAGAAGCCATTTTGCTGAGTGCTGTTGACATACTGCTTAAACACTGGAAATCGGAATGTAATTGATGAAATTTTGGCATTTTGTGTCCTCAGGGTGTTGTTTGCATAGCACTTACACTTTCCACAGTTTTACTTATTGCAATTTTGATTGTTTTGAGTTTCCTTTCCTCTAATATGGATGCTTTCACTGTATCTAGTGTTATATTTGGCTTGGGTGATAGCAAACCAAAAGAAATTGTGTTTCTGCTTATGCGGCATTTAAAATTTTCCCTTTGTAGCTGAAATAAACTACACAAATATAATCAATTTTACCAGTGACTTTGAAGTGAGAGGTCATCTTTATTTTCTAAATATTTTTCATTAAAAATTTTAAAAATAATAGTTCCCTGTTCCAGCTTGTATTAGAATATATACCACTTATGTTAGAAGAGAAAACCTATTTCAGATAAAAGTTAGACTGTTCTAAATTAAATATGACTGACAATTTACATGTATGATGACAGTAATCACAAGATCATGGTCCATAAATTAGAGTCTGAATATGATGACAAGAAGATGAAGAGACGAAGCAAGAACAATGCAATCATTAATATACTCAAATACTAGGAGTTCAAAAGTTTAAATTCAATAGTATTTACTTTGGGACTGCCATAACAATGAAAAATATTCTGCATTTTCTGAAGTCAAAATTGTGGATTAAGAGTCTGCAAAATGGCTGTGTATTAAAGGGCATAACTTCTGTGCTTCCTTTAACATAACAGGCCATCAGAAATCCATGAAAACACCTTCTAGGCAAGAGAAACATTTTACAGTCCTAAAAGAATTGACTTTTTTCCTTGAAAATACACTGTTTGGAATCTGTCTTCAGTCATGTTTCAACTCAAGGGTAAAATTCTGTAAGCAGAATTATTTTTAACCTGTAAAGTAAAACTGTATTTTGGTGGTTCCAAAAGAATCAGAGCAGTAAAGAGACAAGGCACAACAGAAAAGGAAAGAAGAGAAGTGTTAGTGCAGAAAAAATTGTTTCAGTGGTATTGGGTTTGGATGGCTTCAAGGCAAGAGAGGCAAAGCCATGACGTGATAAAATGAAGGGCTGAAGGACCAGAGCATACACCTACTTCTAACTCCTTTGTCTAGAACTGGTCAGTCTGTGCAAAATCAGGCTGCTCTGACATCATCAGTGGGAACTGGGTATGTTCTATCACACGCTTTCAGTAGCTATTGAACAAGTGAATTAATTCTTAAGCTACTGGTGAATTTTACAAAGGACAAAATGCTATAGTTTGATGTTTACTATATGAAAACAAAGGTTAAAATGATTAACATATTTTCTCTGCTTTCCTGTCACCAAGTAACTTTCTTCCATCTGGCTTTCCACAGGGTTGCATATGTTTCTGACAATTTTGCTGTCTAGATAGTTCCTCAGAAATCAGAGATCTTAAGAACAAAGTCAAGCATCAAGTTTCAAAGATTACCTGAGCTGTTAGCAGTGGCTGTGTGTCTTCCATATCAATTACGGTATCCTGGCGAGGTGCAGCAGAGAGCAGACTAACTGTAAGCCAAAGGTTTTATTAAGGCAATATGGTGTAGGAAAAATATCTTACTAAACAGTTTCATCAGATTTAAATCTAGACAGTTACAGAAGATGTAAAATAATTCACTGGCTATATGTTTGATCCTCTAAAGAAAGCAATTCGTTGCCACTTTTTGCTAAAAACAGACAAAATATTTTTGTGCAGGATATACAAACATTTCTCAAATATATAGAATTAAAATTAGGAGTAAAACTTTAAAAAAAATAGAGGAAATGTCAGCATTGTATTCAGACCATATTTGCTAGAATACTTGGTTATTAGTTTGGTACTAGCGCCGAGGTGACCTGCAGGTAGTTAACTTCCAAGCTGATAACAAAAAGGAACTTCAGGGAATGAACACACCAAGTCCAAGAATGGACTTGCCTTTGCATTATGCCCTCTTATGTTTCACAGGATGTTACACTTATTAATACTCTCTGTTAGATGTTTTTCCTTTCAGATAATATTGTCTCCAATTAAGTACACAGCACAAGATGCCTATTCATCAGTACAGCCTGAAGAGTAAACACTGAAGGTAGGAAATTCTAGTATTTCACAAGAAAGTAGAACTTATCATTTTCCAGTTTTCTACCTTTCAGCTGTGGAGCAATGTCCTGTTTAGTGGTGTAGGGGTCACAGCGAAAGCTTTCCAGTAAATCAATAGTACACTGTCCCACAATGGGCTTCCGGCCAAACGGTCTGTGGTCTATTACTTTAATAACGAGAGATGGACTGTACAACTCTTCCTTTGGCAAAAGCTAAAAATAGAAGGTTAAGAGGTTTTCTACCATGCAAACAGAAGAAAAAGAAAGAATAAAGATTTCCCCCCTAAATCAGAGCTGTTACTTCATTTATTTAATATTGAACTGCTATGTTTTATGGCTGTATGGTGAATGAAAACTTCTAATTTTCTGAGTCAACAAAAGTCAGTAAGAATAATTTTAATTGCCCCAAATCTTGAATTTTCTTTACACTTGCACAGCCCATCCTAGCAATACGAAAGTAGCCAAACATCTACAGGTAAACCGATGCCTTTTCAAATAAAAAAAATTATGCACTGCACTGGATTGTGCACATAAAATTGTGCAAATTACCAGTGACTGTACAAACATGTTTACACAATCTTTTTTACAGTTTTCAGGCTCATAAACTGCTTATGGCAAATCAAAAAAGGATGTGTGAGTTTTTCTACTCAGAACAAATCCTTGAACTTTAAAACTATGGACCAACTTATTTTGCTACAGATAGGTGGTATATAGGTTTTTGTAACATACAACTTTCATGAAGAGAACAGAAGATGGAAAATTCGGTGTCTTTTTGAGGTTTTTGATCACCACAGATTCCACCATTTCACCCCCACACTCCACAATGAGACTTGGAGACATAACAGGTGCCAGTTGGTAGTTTTTCATGTTTCGCAGCCCCCAAGCCAAAATCTGTAAAATTAAATCCAATATAAGCAAAAGTGGGAAGGGATATCAATATGCTTAATATAATATTCAAAAAGTAGGAAAGAAGAAATGAAGATTTTCAATAATAAAATGGGTCTGGCAAAATGTTTCAAGGTTCTTGTTCTAGGAAAATTAGTGGAAACAGTGAAATTCAAAACCACTTAAAGAACAGAGTATTTCTCACCATTAATTTCTTTGTTTTCTTTAAGTACCTCCTGTCTAGAGGATGAGAAGACTGTACTTGAATTCAGTTAGTTTAAGAGTAACCATACCTCAACAGCAGTGAGTTGAACTACTGGTCTGATTCCTTGAGGGACCATGTAAAGCTTTGGTGCCCTTTGTGATGGAAGAATTGGAAGGTTGGTACCAGCCTATTAAGACACAAACACGAGTATTAGTTTCTCCCATCTTCCTTAGATGAAATACCTTGCAAGTGTTAAGACAGTTCTTCACATAATGTCTCACTGTGAAAGAATATTTACTGTATTTTCCTACATAGCACACACGCACACACAAAAGAGAAATATATACCTTGTCTCTCAAAATTAGTTCTGCAGCAAAAAGAATGTCTCCACTAGCTTTGCCATTATTTGTTACAGGATACCAGAGCAGCTTTGGTGTGATGTCCTCTTCTGGGATTAACTTGACCATGGGAGAACAAACACTTCTTCCAAGGAATTCATCTTTACCCTGCAATAAAAAACAACAGTAACAGCCATTAAAGTATTTTCAACAAATGTCAATAAATAAAAAAACAATCAGGGTAAAAAGATTTCACCTACCACTTGGTCACTGTCAAAAAGTTCAATAACAACATTAGGTGGGTTTTGGGCTATTGACTGTGGGTCCCCATAGATCTCAATTTCATTAAATATGAGAGTTTGGTCCCATGTAGGGTTTAGAGTTGAATGAATGATCTCAGTTGTTTTGCTTTGATGGAGGAAAGAAACATGAGCATATGGATCTGAAATAGCATACAAAGATTGAAAGCACAGAGTTACAAACAAAACCACATCAAGCCATAAGGCACACAATCACAATTTTTATCAAATGTAATATGTTATTTTTCTACTGTTGTTACCAGTTGTGTAGGGCATTCTATGTAAAACAAAAATGAACACGTATACATAATTTACATTTAATAGAACAATTTCCATTTGATTACTAAATCACTTCCTTTATACAAGGCTTGATTAACAGAGTGACAAACGAAAATGATAAAATATCTTGCAAAGCAGAAAGATAACCAGAAAACTAAAATGAAACAGTTTATACTAATCTTGTCTTAAATCTTGTCCATAGAAACTCTTTTTTGTTGTCTCCATTGATATACAACTGTACAGCCTCATAAATAATACAAAGAAATAATTCTAGTTCTGACTAGTTGCCAAACAACAAATTCTCTCAGGCTACACTGCTCGAATCATAGTTAGGTTTCAAACATGCTTATTTATAGCAACCTCTTCTTGTGAACCAGCTGAATGATGAAAGGCCCAGTATCTGGCACACCTTTAAATCATCAAGAGCTCTGTAGAAGGTATCTGATAATGGTCATTAATGTTTCCTGTACAAATTGCAATTACTAAGGACTAAAGGCAATTTTAAAGGTTATCTTTAGGTCAGTTTCAATAGATTCTGACAAGGTACATGATCAGAGTTTTACAAAATTTGGCTAATTCTTCGAAAAAGTTTTAGAGGAAAATAAAATGTACATGAGCTAGTTTATGTATGACTGCATCTGAGGTGCCTGTCCTGAATTATACATATGCAATTTCAAGGCATTTGTAGTTGTTTCTTTGCATTGCTTTTAAGTGCTGCATATTGAAATAAGACCAAATACACCCAGGCAGCTGTACAAAACCTTCCTCATTTCAGAAAATAGCACTAGCATTTGTAAAGCATTGCATCTTCTGTTACAAAGGCATTAAACTTACTCAATTACAGAGAGAAAAAGAAAGAACGCAAATGGAGGGTAATGGAGAAAGAAAATTAATTTCAGCTTTGTCTTTTGCTGAACTTTCTTAAAGGAAGTGTAAAGTCATATTCTCACAGAATCTAAATTCAATTTGCTCTGTGACTTTCCAGTGAAATGTTGATTTGAATTAGCAAAACTTGAAAGCTGGGTATTATCCTGACTAAAAAGATGGATACAACACTGTTGGAATAACTATGAGCTGGAAATAAATGGGCAAGAAGTACACATGTATAAACAAATAAAAGACGTGCTTATCAGTAAGGCACAGTGTAGTTTTCTACACATTCATGTCCATAATCAGTTAATAAAAAACACTGAACACTGAGAGGCAGTTGGTGACATAACTGATGAAGAAATCATCCAGCTTTCTTCATCCTTGCTTTGTGCAAGCTTCCTGCAGGAAAAAACTGGATGTAGACTTAGGTTAGAAGGAGAATTCAAGGCAAAAGGAAGGGCCTGGTCATGGGAAATTCAGACCTTATCTGAAATCCCATTCCCTCACTGAGAATCCACTGGCAGCAGCTGGTACAGGACATAACAGAGCACTTTGTTTGCAGCAGCCTCTGGGGCAGTAGTAGCCAAATTCAGATCATACGTAATAAAGCTGAGACTTTCTTTACGGCATAGTTTCAGTAGCTGGGACTTACGCACAGACCTTAAAGAGTTAAGGTATTCTATGTCCAAATAAATCAAGCTACTAGTTCATGGCAAAAGTGGGTTTTCTGCACCTTTAGCAGGATTTTTCCATACCTGAAAAACTGTCTTTGTCTAAAGCCATGAGGTTTCTTGCCTGGTAGATGTAACAGCGAAGGTGGTAAGTATATACTCCTGTATCAAATAAATAAAATCAGTTCAACTGCACTATACAGGCTTCTTTTCTGTAATGAAGATATTTTGAGTTTATATAAATGCCTTATACATTTTAAAACAAGCACTGTTATAACATTTTTGCTTTTCATGTGATGAGTGTATTAATACTATTGAGCTAGCACCTGAGAACTTTTGTCCCAACACAAAGCAGAAATGAAAAAAAAAATCACTAATGTTATTTGGGCTTTTTTCACCATATGATCATCTAAAAATCTTCCTATGCAAAAATTTCTGTTCGAAGCAGTGTGAAAATCTAGCTCATCCAAAGACAATCAAGAACTGGGCACTCCTGTGCTTAATTTTTTACTACAGCACTTCCAAGGTCCTGGGTGTTTCACGTTTTTATCTCTTAGCTATACAAAGTTATTCCAATTGCAACTCTGTCTCTTTGGTTAAAAGATTTTTTAAAATAAATCACTGCAGGTAAGGTGGAATAGCTTAAAAAGATGTGAGTGGCCCAAAGCGTGGAGCTAAGTTACCACAGCTTTTCTTGAAAAGATGTCAGGTCTAACCCTTTCAGCCCTTGAAAAAATCTGAGCCACTACATAGCCTCATTGAGCTGAAACCTCTGACTTCTGGCAAGAAAAAGGTGCCATTTTCCTCCAACTGTGGTCATTATTAAAAAGAAACTTCAACAACTTTCCCAGGGCTCTGAAATATTTAAGACAGACATCCATTCCCAGCAGGTTGATCAAGTTCTGCAGAGTTCAAATAAAGACAAGTGTTCCAGTCAGAGCTCCTCAAAAAGGATGTTAAGTCACAGGATTGGCCTCTATTCCTGTTAACAAGCACTGGTGGCTCCCATCTCAACATCCCTGCTTTTGTGATTCACATTACAGTGATTACAAAGCATTTAAAACCAATCTAAGTTGGCAAAGTTACAGTTTTGTTCACTTTGCCAACTCAACTACATGGTAGTGCTTCCTCTGGGCCAGGCATTGTCTGATCCTGCACTGAGCTGGTTAAATGACCTGAACCAACAAAAAAATTAAATTTAGCCTTAAAATTCCCAGGCCATACAGGTTTTAAAAATATCTGCGTTGACAGTGGACTGAAATACCAAAATGACTAATTGTAATTTTTCTTTAATAATTTAAATAGGGTCCAATCAAGGGTCTGATAGTAATTAGTACAGAAGGCATACAAAGCCAGATGTAAACCACAGAATTCTGATTCTGTTTGAGACCAAAATGAAACAGGATTTTTGAGAAAGGAATTTTTAAAGAACCTACTGTCAAAATAGCAGGAAACCATTGGTGTATTGGCACCAAACACCTTTGTAGCTGACTCCTTGGTTTTGTCTGAACTCTTCCCTTCTCCATCATCGACACTATTGTCTGCTCCCTATAGTCAGATATAGAAAAAAGTTATTGAATATTTACAAACATAGAAGGAACTTGATAGAAATGGACTGTGTGTGTGAATTTATGGGTTTCCATCTCTCCTCCAGGACAAGGAGAAATTTACTTCTGTGAGTAAATGTGCTTTACAAGATGTTTACTCATGTCCATTTCCTGTTGCCAACTGATGCTGTGCAGAAATCATATACAATCATTTCATCTTACTTCCAGAATTTCTTATTTCTGGAGATGTACTAGCCAACTATCAGCTTGTAGCGGAGGAAGGGTCACGGGTCTTCTACACTGTGCTGTGGCAGAGAACTACTCCAAGGCTTCATCCCGGCACTAGCACAGGAACTACAGCTGTATGCAAAACTGAAATAGGAATAATTAAACTCGGAACAACCAAATAAGTGGAGAGAGAAAATGCCATCAATGAATCGTTGGTCAACATTTGATGCAAAAAAGAGAAACAAACCAAGAAAAAAGTGCAAAGTTTTGTTAATGCTATACACTCAATGACTATATATTTTATAAAAATAAAGGAGCCTTTTCACATTATTTGCTACAGTTTGTATTCTGGTAAATAGAGGTTATTTGTGAAGCTGCGTTAACCTGAAAACTTCAGGAATAACTGCATTCTGCTCATCTATCTTTGTCATATGAAATTCTGGCTTCTCCACTTCCTTTTATTTCCTTGCGGGTTTTTTCGCTATCTTTTCTTGTGTTTGGTTGTTTATACAAGCAAATATTCATCAGGGGCAGCTTTTTCCATGCCTGTTATTTCTTGTGCTGATGTTAAAACATCTAAATTATAGGCATGAAAAGCCCGAGCTACCTTTTCACTTTACTTACGGGAGGCTCATCTAGTAATTTGGCCTTTTGAGCTAAATCTCACATAATGCAGTAACAAAAATAATTTGAAAAATAAAGTAATAAGTAAGATTTTAAAAATATAAAACATAAATTATGTGATATATAATATTGTATATGTAAAAAAAATACTAAAAATTAGTAATAATACAAAAATCTCTACCCCAACTTTAATGGTCCCTTTCAGACTAAATAATTTGAACAATATACACTGTATTAGCTTCTCAGTTATGTACTAGTTTAACAACTCAGGGGCTAAAATGGCTGATATACTTGTATATTTTCTGCAAATTAACAGATTGACCTTTGAAAGATGTTTTTGACATGCTGTGCCTTACCAAAGCACCTTCAAGTTTAAAGATAGCCGCGGCGCCATGTGTCTCTGAGGGAGCCATTTTTCGTCTCCATCGTCTTCGACGGAAAGTATCAGAACTGCGTTGTTCCCAGTGAAATTTCCAGCCAATCAAGGAAGCGTATTCCCATCCTTCCTGATCTTCATATGATGACCTTCCCTAGAAGATATAAATTCTTATTATCCACAGTGTTGTGTAACTGTAGTGAAAAAAAGCAGCATTTGCTCTGGCAGGCCTAAAAACTCCTCATAGACCAAAGCTAGATACACCAATGTAGAAGAAGACAAAAAAGGGAATATAATGAAAACATAAATGGTTGTTCTGAGATTTTTTTTGGTTGCTCATGAGTAATCTCATGCAGATCTTTCAAAAAAACCCAAAACCTCCAACTGCTACAATGTGCAAGTCCCTGACTGGATTTCTCTTTTCTTACCCTTCCTGCTGTGACTCCTTCAGACAGTTCCCTCCTACGTTTCCGCACCAGTCTTCGTCGTCGATGTGTGTGGTACATTTTCTCTGCAGCAACCCATGACTTGGGTTTAGTGTCTGGAGGAATAGTAATTCCATATTCCCATCCTGAAACAGAATTGATGGGCTGGTATATTTTCAGAAATACAAGCGAGATACAAAGTTAAAAAGCACAGGGAATAGACTGACTGCACCTACAGAGGATGAAGCTTTATCACACAAGACCATTCAGCACTGCAGACCCTTACAGCCCAATAGCCAGAGGGTCACTGATGGCATTTTATAGTGATGCTGTGTTGTAACATATGTGACAATAAAAATCTCAACATCAAAACAGATATGATAAATTTCAAGTTCTTTTCTTTGTATTCTTGATTTCTCAGATGTTGATATCACATTTTCATACTTCACAGCAGGAAAAACTCACCCTTAATTTTAAATATAGTCCAATGTTCTGTGCACTCTTCTGACTCCAGCAGCTTTTCATTTAAAGGAACACCAACTACATGAACTCTGATCACAGAACTTAAAGAACTGGTAAACCTGTCACTGTATTTTTGGTCTATGTATAATTCAGTTGCCAAGTATCTAAGACTCAGAATTTAATTTAAATTCATCTCATTAAAAACTTACTGCAGACTTCTACCAGAAGTTCCAATTAAGACAGAGATCAGTACTCTAAGATAAATATAAGATTTTTTTTTTTCTACTCTAACAGCCAGCTAATTTTTTTATTTTAAAGCAGTAACTATTTGAGAATTTTCATCTGGTTTAGAACACATTAAAAATTCCTTATAGTTTTGCAAAATTCTGGGTTTTCCATTATCTACCATGATCTTCCTTTTTTCAAAAAAAAAATCAATTTTGTTTTCAAACTGTCAACTCAATGTCCTGTAAATACTTTGCTATGAGACACTGATTACTTTTTCTTATTGCTGTAGAATCCAAATTATGGTCTTGTGAGGTTGTTTATACCACAACTTTCCAAGCTGACAACAGTAATATAAATATTAGGATTTTCTAACCTGATCATGTTAGTAGTACATACAGTCAGAAAATCTCTGTCTAGCAGCACCTGACTCTTCACAGAAAGATTTTGAAGTCTTTTTCATTTCAGAATTGCCTAATAACCAAAGTTTCATCCTGATCAGCCCTGCATGGCTCCCTTCCCATAAATTCAGTGCCACTATTCTGCTCTCAGCAATATAGGAACCCTTCCCAGACTTGTGTGGTGTGTGACCAACACAAACAGGTTCCCCACATCCTTTAGTCCCCAGACCTCCCGATTCACTTTGTAGCATTATTTGGTGACTCATCCCATGGCTAAAGGTTCACAGGAAAATTACCAGATAGATCCAAACCTGCCTTTGCCACATATTTTAGGTGCAATTACAGAGGTTTCAGGTCTCAAGCTTCTGACTTCTCTAAAAACCCCTGAATTGCTGCTACTAATCCATTAAAATGGAAATGGAAACAGATGCAGACAGTGAACACTTTCTCAATGTCATACTGTCTGATTCCTTAAACAACTTTACCAAATACTTCCTTGGTATTTTTCCATAGGGCAACCACTATCATGCCCAGAATACTGCTAGTTCTGACATGTGTCCTCCTTCATTATGAACTACAGCAGATTGTCCTAATAATCAGCAGATAAACAGTAAATCTTACCATGTTCATCCACTGCTCGATTTAAATCGGATTTCCAAGCATCATCTTCCCACACCCATCCAAAAGGGCATGTGAATTCACGTGGGGGTGGGGCTTTTTCTCCATTCTTTTATGTAAGGAAAAGGGAACAGTTTCATGCATTAGTGGAGTAAATACACCGTGTAGCAAAACATAGTACTCCTTCCCTTAAACCTTTACTTATCCAGTGAAAAATTTAAGTCTCACCACATCTGTGAAACTCTCCTCAGATGCTTTCCACTCCCCTCCAGGATAGCGACTCTCATTTTCATACACTTCGTCAGTAAACTCAGTATGACCAGCATCAGCTTCAGTCAACAAACTGCACATCCAAAAAAATACAGTAATAAATAAAACCTATTTTAGTTCACTACAGAGGACATATAGAAATACAGTACAGAGTGTGCACACATGGTGGTATGCTGGATTGCCCATCTATATGAAGGAAACTTAGAAAAAAACACAGAAGAAAACTCCAGTAGCAGTAAGCAATAGAAGGAACATTACTCATAAATATGAGTGACTAGCAGGAATGTTTAAGTGCTGTTTGATTCAGGATCTGCTTTCAATATGTCCTCTTGGAAAAAGAAAAAACATCATATATTTAAGTGTAGGAGACCCGGACTGTGTATGAATTATATGCCTCTCTATAGCACATGCATCTATGTATACACTAAAATTTGGCACTGTACTTAATTTTGTTTCCATTTATGCTGTTGACAAGGCAAGCAATCAGTTGGCTAATATTTTTCTAATTTGCAAGTAAAAGAAATAGGAGAACATTAAGTCAGATAAAAGCCTTTTGCTTCCCCACGGTGGTTCACTGTGCTTCAGAAGGCACTAAAGTGTGTGCCACAGTGCCATTTGCTGGCCAAATCGAGCCACAGATCATCTCCCAGTGGAAGCAGCTGCATGGCAAAAATATGCATTTCAGTGGGAAGGGATTTTCCATTATCTGAGAAAATATCTCCATGTTACTGTCTGTCTTCATGTCATATTATTCATAAAAACTATTAATTTAATAGAAGCAAAACCCCATCCATTCATACCTACAACTGATAAAATTTTAAAATGGATCAAATAACAGCACATATTTTCCCCTGCACAGTTTTTCTATAGCAACAGTTCTGTATCTTTTTCACCATCAGAACACAAGAATTTAAAATGGGCCAAATATTTTCTTTTAGGAAAAAAGTAAACAGTCTCTTTCTCATGCTGGCTTTTGTTTATGAAACAAATAATGTACCCAGTCTGGTTTAAAGTGTGGCAACAAAGTCAGACTGGCACAACTCCAGAGCTGAAAACCTCTGGCAGAGCAAGACTGAACCTGTTAAAGCTGAGGAAGGACTGACACTTCACAAATTTGGTCTGCCAGGGCAGAAGGCACGGTGCCATGTCACACGGCACCACAAACTTCTACTGAAAACAACGCGGGCCTCGAGTCAGTTTCAGAAATAACCTCTGTCAGTTGTTTGGCAATTGCAATGTAACTTTTCAACATTTAATGAAATAAACACAAAAAACCATCCAGTGTTTGTGAATGCCCATGCAGATGCTGTAATGGTGTCGCTACAGCAGGTACTGCAGATTTATACTGGATGCCAGGGTTAAGTTTCTGTCTAGGGAAGATCCAGCAATCCAAGGGTCTTCTCTGAAAGCATCACAGCAGGATCTGTGAATCTCACATAGATACATGTAAACCTTGTAGTATCTTCCTAGGCAAGAAATACTGTTATAATCCCTTTCTAAAAGATGAAGCACTGAGACCCAGGGAATATAAGCAATATACCCATCATAACATGGGGACTGCAAAACCATAAGCTAGTTCTTAGAAATGGATGCTTTCTTTCTGTTGCCTGTTCTGTTTTACTTTTTTGAAAGGTACTGTTAATTTTAACACTATTAACTAGCTTTGACTATTGGCTGGTTTTTGCTGTCCTGGAACATTATGCTTAAAATCTCTTTCTCATACAAGAAAACAGAGAAGAGCTTTTACTCAACACCATAAATGCCTTTATTCCTACCTGCATAAAATCTAAAAAATCTGACCTTCTTTCAGGATCAACCATCCATTCTCCTTCCCAGTCCCAGCCCTTGGGGGGTAAAAAGTACTCTCTTTTCAGTTTGATTTTTCCTGTAACATCGGAAAACTTGTGGCGACCAACAAGTCCTGAGGTACCCCACTTTCCAAAAAGCAGAGCCTGATTTTCGTACTGCATGGGAAGAAAGCAAAAATACAGTTATTACTTAGGAATAAGAATCAGCTTCTAGAATCAGCTGATTCTTCTTACATATACATTTATGTAACTATTACAACTGAAACATTTTACTATAAATTTACTTCCTCTGAAATTAAGTACTCCCTTTCCACATTACTCTGCAATGTCATCATTAACTTCTTTCTTTCATTTTCTTCTGTGCTGCTTGGTAAACAATCTTCTCAATGTAATGCCTCCCTACAACTACAGTAAAATTTTCTCAAAATTAAAGCTCTGTTATATAAAATTCTGTTACATTATTCAAACAAGTTCCTTCTGTTCCCTAAACGCATGATTGTCATTCTTTTCCATCTCAAATCTCCTCCTATTTAAAATTTTTTCTCTTGTAATATGTAGAACTAAATTAAAATCTTATCATAGTAGCTGCCAGGGACATGATTCTGATGTCAGCCCAGTTTACATAGTGTATTTCCCCTCCTGGGATTATTTGTAGTTTATGATGGTCTTGAGTTTTCTGCTCTTATTCCTGTAAAATTGTTGCATTGCTGAAGACCAACAAATGAGATATTCGATAGCCTCCTAAACTGTATACTTAAATAACGGCTTTGAACACCCATTGCTTTAAGTGACTTAGTACAGCACTACTAAATATTTAAGCACAGGTGCAATGCTGACACCACTGGAAAAATGTCTTTTTATTACCTATTTTACTGATACTGGGTTGTATGCACCATTAGGTGATGTGGCATATAAAGCACACCTGCTACTTACAATTTCCATCTAAAACCTCTATTATATGCTATGGGACTATTTCAAGCATTTGTATTCTGAATTTTTTAACTCTTCTCATTGAAAGGTTATTGTATTATAGCCTTTTGTCAGCAATGGTAAATTTGCCACTGCTACAAAAGAACCATTATTAAGCAAAACCACTTGTATCCAAGTATAATTTGTAGAAGTGAAGAAGCAATTAAAAAAAAAAAGTGTTATTCACATGCCAAAACATAATGGTTCAGATCTCAATCTTAATTACACTGATAAAAATCTAAAATAAATGTATTTTAAATCACTGGAGTTTACCAGATTTGTACCTGACTAACCAGTTCAGAATCTGGTCTGCTGAAGTTCATCTGGTAGGCACAATGGACTCGATCATTAATTGCCTTGAATGGGGTCTACTTGTTTCCTTACAATAACCACTAGTCTCTCTTTCTGTCCGGCACGCAAAGAAGTTCAAAAGAGCTCCAACTGCACTGAATTCCCAACACTCACATCCAAGTTTAAAGTAAGAAAGCAATGATGGACATACCATTTCTGCAAAAACACTGAATGTTCCCTCTGAAAAGCTATTAAACTTCTTTTCAACTGCACTGAGCCCCAGCCAAATGTTAATTCGCAACTCTGCAGGCATTTTGATATCTTTCGTCTTGTCCTGTGGGTACTGGCACACAAACAAAAATGTTATTCTTTGTTGTGCTATGCAGGTACTGTAGCTTTCAGTAAAATATATACAATAACAAAGAGATATGAGTAACAATACATATTTATTTATCTGTTCCTGTACTGCTTTTTCTCAAAAGCCAGTAATAAGTAGCTCAGGAGGAAAACATTCTTTAAATGATACCTGCCTAGGGCATCTAAAAACCAAGCACACTAACAGTAGTATAATCCCTGTTCCTGTATATTCTCTCCCAAGTTTCTTTCAGCAATGAGTTTTTCATTTTGACAATAACTTAAAACTTCAGTATTGATATTTGAGTTTCTTTTTGGGAGACTCTGGAAATGCAGAGGTTAGCAGGGATGGTTCAGTAAAAGCAGAATTGGTGGGGGTTTGCATAAACCCATGAAGATACAGGCTTGTCTGCATTGAAGTATTCATCAATACAATTACTAGTAAAATGACAAACTCTGTAAATGCTATTGTTTTACAGTCAGATTGCTATTTTCTGGTTAAGTTTATTTCAATTGAATACAATATCAACCTAAATGGAGAAAGGCATTCCCATTCAAAAGTACAACTCAACTCAGAGAGACAACTTGTGGGTGTGGACATACTCTATTGCTTGCAGAAAACCATCCAAAACTTTGAAGAGGATTTTGGAACTTCTCAGACTCACACTTACTATTCCCTCTGAAAACTTCCATTCATGTAGAATCCCAAAATACCAACTCCAGTATACTTTAAAAGTTCTATCACAATTTCGAGCTCTCTTAGAAAAGTCTCAAAGAGAGGGGCCAATACTGGTTCTAACTGGCTTCTGATGGACTTAAAACTTCTGTGATAATTGGAAGAAGCTATATACAGTTAGCTTTTAATCTGCCCTGAGCTTGACACCTCATTGTTCATAGCTTGTTTGCACGTTTCACACTCGTATCAGAAGGCATCTCAATTTAGGGAGTTAATTATTTCTTAAGGAGAAAAAAAAAGTACCTTTAAAAAGATTGTCTGGGTCTTTCCACAATATTTACCAGATGATTCAGGGCTTGTTGTGGAGTACAGCACTTGGTGTGCAGGAACACGAGCATAGGCCAGTCTTTTCTCCCCTCGGATCATCCATATGATTACATCAGGCATACTGTTTTGTGGCTGCAGATTATTTGTGGGGAAAGGAGAGTTAAGAAGAGTAATTAACAGAACAATAAACGAATCTAGATCTTAGAAAAGAGAAACATAAATAAGGGCTTATGTCAAAGGATTTATCATTTAGAATCAAGAAGCACCACAAACTTATGATAAATAGAGGTAATTGTTTTACTTTGCAAGTAAAGCAATACACAGGTCTGAAAGAATCATAAAAATACCATTAAGATTTTTGGAAAGCAAGTAAGTTTTATTAAAAAAACAAATATTTTATAAATTTTTCTAGAGCCATTTTGTATCTCGATTCCCTTATGACGATGACAGTGACTGATGCCATATCCTGATGCTTTGGATTGACCTGATACATATTAAAGTGCTTGTGATGCTTCCATGTTAAGGGTATGTTATCATAAGACTTTTAGCAGAAGACAGAAACCACCTATTACCTTTTTGGAGTTCTGTGCCCACCTTTGTGAGCTAGGTGCAAGTCTGGCCAATTAACTGCTCTTTTTTTCTTTTTTTATCAGTAGCTTAACAGAGCAGAAGCAAGATACTAAAAATAAAACAACTTCTAAAAAGTTTCGAAAAGCAATTATGAGATAGCCAAGATGAAAACAGAAAATATTGCTGAAAATTTTTAAAAAAAATCCACAGAAACATATTTAACTCAGTTAGAAGTTGATTACTGTGGCTAACAAGCTGTGGAAATCCACATATACCCTGCAGTCCCTGAACCAGAAAGGTGAATTGAAACTCTGGAAGAAAGGAAAGGACAAAATACAGTCACTTAAACAGAATAGGGTCTATTCTACCAATCGCAGAGTGATCATTACCCAACGCACATTCTCAGTGAGAACAGCTAACACATGAGTTTTGTTTTGGAACATGTTCACTTTTCACAGCACCTAAAATTACTATTCTATGGAGAGTGGGTATTCCTTGATTAGCAGTGAACTTTACACCCATTTATGTTAGACAGGTATTGCTAAACTAACCAGTATTGCTAAACCAATCACGAGTATTGTGCAGCACTAACCTCTTCACTCAGCTGCACTAATCTATCCAACCAATCCTCAATTTCTGTTAGAGTGGCTTTCACATCAGTAGCTTCACTTCTCATCCTTGCTGCTGCTTCTCCAATCTGTTTGAGAGACTTGAGGCGCAGTTTTTCTATCTGAGTGTCAAGGACTGTAATATTAGATTTGCCTTCTATGAGGGGAAATGGTTTACTGAAAAGAGAATATTTGTTATGGTTAATAATCTGAGTGGTTATATGGTTATGTACATGGTTAATAATCTTAGCTACATTCTAAATGCAGACATGCAAACAGTGGCAACGGATTGAGTGCCATATTTCCCGTGATTGAAAACCACTGGAGCAGTGCTATTGCATCTATTTCTGCAGAGATTTCCACCTGACAAGGTGTTTATAGTAAACAAGAGAAAGGCTGGAATTACACAACAAGCATCAAGGTAGAACACCTTGATGTGTTTGCTTCAATGTAATTGCTGCCAATCAAACCAAGGAAAATCCATTTCTCTATATATTCACAGTAAAAAATTATTGTCTCAACATGTACATCTCAAAAATGAAATCAGTGCCTTCAGACCAAGCTAGGTTCCTTTCCTTCACTGGAAACTGTATATTCTCAGAAACTCAATGAACCAATATGGCTTTTGTCTATGACCAGACTTATCTAACCCTCTGTCAGGAAAACATCAAAGAAGTCTACAAGAAATCCATGATACAGAACTTCTGAGTCACCAGAGGGCAGAGCAACTATTCAGTGCAACCAAGAAATCATAGAACATCCTGAGTTAGAAGGGACTCTCAAGGATCATTGAGCCCTGGCTATGCACAGGACAACCCCCAAAAAATCACACCATGTGTCTGACAGTGCTGTCCAATTCTGTAGGAAAAATGAGCTTTTTTGAATTAGAGAAGGTTGGAGGTTTTCAAAGACCAATGACCATATTCCTTTAACAGGGTTCATTAAAACATCTTTAACATGGTACTTTAGAAAAAGCTAAAAACATTTCGAAGACACTGCCTAGTTTGAAAAGACTGACTCTTCTTTGACCTACATTTAATGACATGGTATGCACTTGTAAGGGGTTTGATTCTGTAAAACCTTGATACTGACTATTGTGCCTTCCACTATATCACACCATACTTATCTGAATGTAAGGGCTGTCTGCCCTGGGAGCTACTTAGACATGAATCAAATGTACCCAATCAGAACTTCCAGAAAGTCACATCATTTTAGGTTTAAGTAGTGCACTGAAAACCCTCTCAAACCCCTAACTCATTTAAACCTTAGCATAGCAAGGAAAAAAATCTATGAACTCATGAAATCTATGAACAGGGAACTATGTCTTTGGCAGAGGTTTTTTGAGTGTGCTGAAAAAACCCCCAAAAAGAGCACTGTATCTCAAGAGCAACAGGAAGTGCATTTGGTGGATATATCTAAGTGCTATTGCTCCATAACTGCTAAGTGATATTTTATTAAATAATGGTCTGAATTAATAACAGTGCAAATACGTGTCAGGATGATGAACTGACCTGAAGTTTCCATACTCACTAGATGGCTCCATGTGACAATAGTTTGCCCTTCACATTTTATTTTCCTGAAATTTGTCAGTTGTTTCTCTCTGCTTTCTTCAGATCACAGCATTCTATGAAGTTACTAGTTTATATTTTTATGTAAGCTTTCTATCATGTAATTCTTTGCTAGTATGTACTGACCTCCACTGTTTGTTTTTTCCTCTGCTTACTTTTATATTGGCTCTACAACTTGATGAATTTGTTCTCTCATTTCATGTTCTTTACTTGCTCATGGATAATAACTGTTCTGTCATTTTCCCTTTCTTTTTCCTGTGCTGTTTTATCACCCAATGGTTACTCTCCCCATCTCACTATCTCCTTTTTTAATGCCTTTTTCTCATATAATTCCTTCCTCTCTATTTAGAATTTATTCTCTTTCAAAACTCTAAATGCTGACTCCTGTTGCCTTCTCTGAACACTCCCATACATACAGATATGTTGACTAGAGGCTTATTCAAAGATACGATCTTTATGGCCCTTAATCTCTTCATACCTTTTGACTTTTTTATTTTGGGCTTACCAGTAAATTACTAGACTTTCTTCTCTCTTCAGTTTCTGGAATAACATTGAAACATACATAAACCAAAGGTACATGAGGAATTCTAAATACGGGAGGATGGAAGAAAGGCAGCAGAGAGATGCAATATCTATTTTCAGAACAGTCCTCCTTCAGATCTTCTCAAGAGATACTGTTTTGGTTTATCACTGTCAGTAATAAAACTATCCTGAGATAAAGGAGAATTACACAGCTAGCTGGATTATTTCATTGGCAATATCCATGATGTTTTACTACTTTCAGAGACTTTTGGAATTTCAGTTCTTAGGTCAATTCAGGGGGTTATTCAATTTTATAGTCCTCAGAATTTGTTTTCTGACTTAGCAGAGGCAATAGTGAAGATTCTGAGCAGGCCTAGAATGATAACATAAGAGATAAAAAATGTTCTTTTACCTTATATCTTCGGTAAGTTCATCAATCAGCTTCAACCACATCTCAGCTAATCGGTTTTCAGACATTTTAGCTTGCATTCCTGATTTTAAGGTGGCTAAGTTGGATTGCTGAGGAATTCAAAAGAAAAGAATTTGCACTCATAAACTTTCATTGTGGTTTATGGCCAGTAGGAGTTTCAAGATTTTGATCTTACTTATTTGTCTGTGCAAAGGCCAAACCAAAAAAAGACTCAGATGTTTAAACTTGATTCATATTTAACAGGACTATTCTGACGTTCTCCCTCACTGTATTTAACAAACATGCAAATAACAGCTCCACAGACTCAACATGCCCCTAACCAACAGCAAGGACTCTTCTTTCCTGTGGGAATTCCCTGCAGATTCAAGCAGAACTGTACTGAGCCTTGATAAAATACAGGTCTATGATTAACAGTGCCATTTGTTACACTAAGCTGCTTTTAATTTTGAGTAAGGAAAAAGGAGAGAAAGTATCACAAAATTTCCATAATTTGCTCAAAATGTCACTGTTTGATTACACCTCTAAATCAGTAAGAGTAAAAATGAAAAGCCTATCAGCAAAAGAGAGATTTTAAATGTCTTACCAGTCTTTCAGCCATGTTTAGGATTACATTCACAGGGTCTAATCTATGACTTATGTCCTCCCAAAAAGAAGTCAGCGTTACAACTGGCTTTGTGTTCGCCCATGGCAAATAGTAATAATAATTACCTGGTGTGAAACATTTGTATGTAAGATTTAGAATTCATGGCAGGAATACATACTGTACACTGTTGCTATACTTATTTCATTTATGTACTACAAATCATTAAGAACATACAAGGTTACTCCAAATTAATCTAAGAATTTGTATTTTCAAGCCACTGTAGCATCTGTTGAATGGCAAACTTTCACTTCAAATAGTTTCAAAATCCAACAGATTTTAAAAAATAAATTAGCTGTTAACATGTTGATTATTTTCACCCATAACTTACTGATGTTGATGGCACATTAATGTACATCTGTCTTTGAAAAAAAATATTCAAATAATTATTTTCCAGAGTAAGTCTGACTATTTCGTTTAACACACAGGAAAAAAATAACTACTCTTTGCAGTTAATTAAAAAGAATCATAGCCAAAATATATTTTCCTGTGATCTAGCCAGCTTGGCTTTTTCTAGGCTGTGAGATATATGGTTTAAAAACAAGTTATTATTTTATTCCACATCAGAATATTCAAAGCATGTTTTTCCTACTTAATTCTTGATACCTCTAAAATAATGTGATTTTTTTCCTTGCAAATTTTGTGCATATCTATTACATGGTCAAAACATTTCACTGAATTCTCTCGAAATTTCTTTAATAACCTCAGTAGGCCTTGCAGCATGTATCCCATAAATGCAACTTCATCTCAAAAGCTGTGAAGAGCCACACTCTCTTTCCTGTCACATTTTCGGGAAGTGTTCATTGCAGTTTGAGCTGACATTCCAAAGCCATAAATAGCACCTCAAAAAGACAATTTTAGAGTATCTAATCCCCAAACCAGAGCATCCTCACCATCAAAAACAGCGCGACTGTACTGAGTCGTTGATGCCAAAGGTTTACAGGTGGTGTCAAACTTGTTGCCGTAGTTGCCAATGCTGACTTCGAACTGGATGGGCTCTCCCGTGTCTTGCAGCATCGTGGCAGAATGAAACACAGCAGCCAAGCAGAACTTCCGTCTGCGCTGGTATTTCTACAAAAACAACCTTTTTAGTTGCATTTCAAAACAGGATCCACAATTACAGAAAACAATAGCAATCTCTTAATGGAAATTATAACTTTGATATTTTTACTATTTTCTGAGAAGAAAGCAAAAAATCTAACATATATAATAAATTACTGTATTTGATATTACAGAATGTTTCAAATTAACACTTCTTGCTACAAGGGCACAACATTTTTGTAGCCATGAGTCCTCAGCCACCAATAAGCACCCCTCTTAACTTATAGAGCCAACGTTATTGTTATAATTTTAGTGAGTTAGATCGCTCTCTAAAAACAACCAGCCCAGCCACATCTCCACTACCAATAGTGAGGATAAAACAAGGATTTACCTCAACAACTAATAAGTCATCATTAGGAATCATTTCTAATTTTTTATTAACAGGCTTGCTTTCAGGTATTGTAGATAGCTCAACCAAAATTCTCCCTCTATAAGCAACTCCTTCTCCCTGTAACATAAACACATATTAAATCCAGTTTTATATATTTGCCCTAAAGTAGCATATTTTTTCTTTAGCTGCACATGATTCTGGCTTCACTGAAGTGCTCTCAAGAACATGCAGAGGCATGGATGTACATACTGGAACAAGTGAAGTAAAGCAGTTGGTTTTACTTAATGCTAGACGTGAAAACCATATTTATGCAAACAAGGAAAGAAGAAATACAAATGTATCCAAAGGTGCAGTTAGTGAAAATCCTCAAAACCACTGCTGCTCCTTCAAAAATACCTTCAAAATGAAAACAGATAGGAACGGAAAATACTATCATAATTCCTTATTAATCTTCAATATAAAATATTATTCAAAAAGAAAGAGCAAGAGGTGCATAATGTGAAACAAAAAGCATTACAATGAATTAATTCATTGATTAAAAAGAATTGGGTTAATTCTTTAATGAAAAACAATTAATAAAGAAACTTACCTTTCCCAAGTTTAATTCATCATATGGGTCTGGGAATCCAGTATATTCTCTTGGGCTTCCATAAAAGTTTAGGTAACAAGGCCCAAACGTTGGTAAAAAGCCAACTTCAGTTTCTCCAGAGTTTACTAACAGAGGATATTACCATTATATCTTTGTTAATTACCATATTGAGGCAGAAAAAACCAATTAACATTACTATCAAATCCATTAGAAGAAATGTTAGATATTAGTTAGGTATTAGTAGTACAAGAACACTTTATTCTCTGGATATCCCATATGAATTTGAAGTAATTGTACCACTGGCTGTACTTGTACCTAACTTCCTTCTTCATTGTACAACACGTATACTAAATACTACTTCATGCAGCAAAAATCCCACAGAATAAAAAGAATTTATGTCCCACTCCAAATATATGGTTTATTTTATGTGCAAGGCTAACATGCTCTTATGCTAACAGAAAACATGTTTTCTATTGCAATCACTTAAATGCACAGGCCAATGGTCAAACTAAACAGCCACACAAAAAGATGCACGCTCTAGCAGAAAAAAAAAGATGAGAAACAGGTCCTTACTGAAATGGCCTGGAGTGATCTGCAGCACAGAAAGGGATGCACTTATCTCTCACAGGAAAAGAAGGCTGAGGTAAGACAGTGACAGTAAAAGGTTATGCCTTGTGTGACTATGGCACTACTGAGTGACACAAGAGGATAGCAAAAGCGAATGGGATGTCTTGATGTAATTTCCCATCAACACAAAGTCACATATAATCTGAACAATCCAAAATAAAGATTTGCATTTTGGACACTTGCACGTCCTTACACCTGAATCAGAAACAGTTCAAATTTTGAATGAAAAAGAAATTGTTGAAACAATGTCCAATTTTTAAAAAGTTCTAACTCTGAACTGCTCACATCAGACCTCAGCTTGACTAAATTTAATATACAGATATGTTTTAAATTAATATATTCAGTACTTACTGAGGCTAATAAACTAAACAGAATATAAATTTAAAAACATATTGATAACAAAAAAAACTCCCCCAAAACTGCAATAAAAAGAATTTCTTTTCTATTTTTTTAAATTTCAAATTCAACTGCTTACTTTTAGAAGGCTAATGATCATGTACAACAGAACGTGACTCAGAGAAATTATTTCAGCTTTTAACTTAATATTACCTTATTAAGAAAGGAAGATAGTAAATAAGTATTGTGTGGATGAATGTTGGTTACCTTTCAACTGCACTCCACTTGTTATTTCTCACTATTTAAATATTTACCATAAAGTCTTTCAAAATTGGATGCCAACCTAGACAGTTATGGAAAAAGTCACCTCTTCAGGTAGTAACAGAATAAGATTTTATTTTCCAAATTTTGTTTATCTAGCTTGCTAAGCATAAGCAAAACAGCCACTAATTATTTTAGGCAGTTATTTATTTCCGCAGGGCTCTGCAGGTGCAAATATACCTGTGATCTCACAGCTAAGTTAAAAATTACAAGCCATTGTTAGACTAAGCACTTCGTAATTAAAGCAACTACGTGCTCATCTCCAACGCACAGCTTGAAGCACCAGCCAAACAGAAATATTTTCAAAGCAATTCCAATGCCAAAACTGGTTTATAGAGTTAGGTATGTTTGATACTCTTTAATCACAATGGTGAAATCTTTTAGACAATTACTAAGAAATATTTTCAAGCTGATGGAGTATCTTAAGCAATACTCTTCAGTTTGGGCAATGGAACACAAAATCAGTAACAGGTGAAGATATAAACCTTCAAAAGATGAAGCCCCTGTTCCCGAAGATGAAAAATCTACATTATGAAAAGAGAAATAGTTACATGACAAGTGACAACAGCATTTTTAAAAAACACACATCACAAAGCAATCTCCTTTAAAAATAAAGTTGAAGGCCTGAGAAAAAATAAAGCTCATGTGGGCTAGAATTTTGCTTCATGCTTAATATATGAAGGTGTTACTCTTCCTGTGCAAATTCTAAAGGAAAAAATCCAGCATATATCTGCCAAAATATCTTGTTTTGATGCTTCTTTTTCAGCTTTTTACAGTTCTCCTCCATACAAAATACAGATTTATTTTTAAAAGTACTTTCAAAATCTTAAGAACATTTAAATAACCCGCTACATTTCAGGGCCCCTTAGACTATCTACATTTGCATTTACTGAGGACTATAGGTGATTTACCAAAATATGGGTATTAATCTAATATCGATACCCAACTGAAATGGACAAGACTCTCTAACAGGGTTAGAAAGTGTATGTTTATTTCGGCACCGGGCAGCTGCGCGGGATAGCTCCCTAACAACGCAGAGCCCCGAAAAAACAATACAAAGTCCATTTATCTACAACAATTCTAAATATTCATAACATAAAATGCATATGCATAACATCAGCACCTCCCATTCCCCGCTTCGTATTATAATTAGCTAAAAACAATTAAGCATGCGTAGTTTGTCTTTCGAATTGGGTCAGTGGTCTAATATATGGGGGGAAGGTCCTAAAAAATGAAGTAAGCCTCTTCTCCCTCACTTTGACCTTTCTGCCTCTCTAGTTCTTAGACAGCATGCATTTATCACTTGGTTCCTATTCTTATTACTTTGAATGGGTTTTCAAACAAAAAAATTAGCAATTGTTTATGTTTCTTTAAATCTGTTAATCAGTGTTTTCTGCTCCTCATTCCAAGCGCAGCTGAGCAAATATAAAATGACAAGCAATCAGTTACTTACATCCTGAAAACTTATCTCAAGCTTAGCTCTGCTATTAACCCTAGCTGGTTTCAATTAACCTCAACTAAATTCATTTGCTAAATGTACTTTTACTAATTTCCACCAGCTAACCTCTAACTAAAAAAAACTTAATTTTTGAATTCCGTGTTTCATAGGCTAGTTCAGTTTCACAATCCTTTAGAAGCCAGAACAGGCTTCAGGCACAGCACTAAAGAGAAGATAACAGAAATGGCTATTCCAATGTCAGCACCTCAGCAGAGAGAGAAACCAAATTAATCTCCCCAGTTACTAAGTGCCTGGGTTTGAAGTGTAAATGTGCTGTGACTCAGCTGCAGTTCAAGATACATGCTCAAATGGGGAGTACAAGTGATCTCTCCAGAGCTGAATTTTCCCCAGCAGCCCAACCCTTCTGTCTTGGCTTTCAAATTGTCTTTTTCTTTTGCTCCTGTCTGCGCATGGGATATATAAAAAGAATGTTTGCATGAAGTCTTACTTCAACAGCAGTCCTTCTAAGAGGACTACGTTACAAGCTTTTATGTGACTGAAAATACAGTTCCATCCAATTCGTGCCTCAAATCAGTACAAGACTGGAGCCACTAACTTTGTTTTTAAAAACCCGATATAGCCACCAATTTAAGGACAAATTGGTCTGTCTCAGACAAGTACATATCATACAGATTTTATAAATGTAACAGAAAAAATCAGTAATTTAAATTCTCATTGCAACAATGGTGAAAATGATTTTGAGACAGTGACCTTCAAACTAGTGTAGATAGTCAGATGTTGAACATGTTAAGCCTGTTTAACCTTGAGCTTTACAATTCTGCATGGACAACCAATATGCCAAACTATGTTGATTAAAAAGATAAAACATTTCTTCTGGCAAGTTAACACAGAATCCTAGTCCGGGAGCCGGCTCAATTGTATGAAAGATCTTGCTATAAAAAGAGGGGATTATAGATACAGATTACAAAGAAATAATCAATAATCACAAGATTATATTAAAACATAAATGTAACAGGATTTTTTCTAATATTTTCCAAGTATTTCTTATAATATTGTAAAGAAGAGTTTTATTACAAAACTATTTTCCAGTGGAAACAATATGTTAGGCACCTCATATCTTGCCTAACTTGTTCTTTCCTTGCAGTTAATCAGTTTTGGGTTTTAGCTGTATGAAATTACATATCCAGCCATCTCTACTGATTGAAGCACATAAATCAATTGTCTGCAATCACAGCAGTGCAATCAAAATCAGGGTTTACAAAGTGGGAATGTGGAGCGCCCAATGCAATGAGGTGCAGTGCCTGCTTCTAGTAAGCTACTGATCAGAGCAGAGACTGACCCAAGGTCCCTCAGCATCTGAAAGCAGCACAGTAATGGCTATTTATATATAATATATATAAAAATCAGAGCACCAAATCTTGAATTACTGCTATTTCCATGATGATGTGGTTTAGTCATTAAAATTTTAATACTTTACTTTGACAAGTCCCATAGAATGTTTTCTAGGAGCATTGTTTTGAAAACTTCAGAAACAGATAATCCTGTTGCTAGAGAATTGAGGAACTATAGATAAATATACTTCCTCAGAACACTGATCTTTCCATTCTTTGTAACACAAAAGAAGATAGTGTGTTACACACTGCTCAATCAATTACCTTCAATCTCTCCTCCAGAAGAAGCAATTTTTGAGAGACTTAAATACGTTGTTCCAACTACATCATTTTTTGTAAGTCGATCCCTAGAAAATAGAAAAAAAAGAAGATTTTATATAAATATAATGCTGGTCACTACACACAGAAGCAAGCCACTAGTACATACATTTTCTATCACCTGAAATGCTTCAATATTACTAACAAAGACAGTAAATACTAGTTACAAAAGTGGGCTGTAGACCATGAATAAGTCACCTGACTTTCACACTATCATTAAGCAGTAACAGTGCTCAGTTCTCACTGCACAAAATTAAAAATAAGCTCATGTTACACTAATCAGATCTCTCGTAAAGAAACCATAAAGGTACTTAAACACTTGCTTAAATACTCTCATGCACTGTAAAAATACCTGGCATCTATAGAACCAGACTTTTCTTCACTTATTATCATTTAGCTTCTTAAGTAAATTGATTAAAAGTCATAACTCACCAGTCAACAACTGAAAGTTTTATTTTCTCACACATTGAGGGAAACTGAAATTAAAAAAGCAATGAAAGCAAAATAACTCATTACTTTTTTCACCTCTGTAATGTTAATGCCCTGAGTTCCAAAAGAATGGCTGCTTACCACAGAAACAAGGGTAAAAAAACTGACCTTGATTTGAAGATAAATAATTTGGTTCCATTCTGGATTAGCATTTTTCTCAATTATATTTGTGCAAACCTGCCAAAAATTAAATCAAATATACAACACATCAAAGATAAAACAGACAAAAAAGTATTTACTAGCTGTGATTCAGGACACATCATCATCTGATTGGAAAAATTAGGGGTAGTAGCCATTGAATCCTGGATTAATGCTGCAATGAGCCATTGATGCTCAATGAGTTTTCCATTGATAATTACTGTTAGACTAATTTGCATGTGCAGCATTAATGACTTTTGGAGGAAAAGAAAATATTGAAATAGTGTTTAAACATGAGATTGGAGTTACCCTACTTTTTATTTTCACTAGCAACAATTAAACAAAATTATTAAAGCTTGTTATTTCCACAAGTTACAACTTAACATGCTTTCATCACAGCAGCAAAACGAAATAAAGGAATGACTTGATTCCAACTTTATTTATGCGGATTTTAGGGTAGATGAAGAATATATCATAGAGGAGAGGCTGCATTATTTGCTAGTCATGTCTTCTAAAGATCTTCTACACTACTGGGTGTGGCAACCTGACTATACAGCATATTAAATGAACAACAAAAAAATTGACAAGTAATGAATATAAGTTGCGCAATTCTGCTCCAGATCAAAATTGGCATTCTAAGGAACATATTATTATTTAAATGTACAAATGCTGTTAATCTGTCCAGAAAGATCTGTATCACCAATTACTAAAAGCAATCAGGAAGAACTGGTAGGCAAGCAATCTGGCATATGTCAGCTCTAGCCTTTAGTCATACATTCCTTCCATTAGTCATCAGTTCTACACCCTTTCTATTGTACCTTGAAGTTTGTCATTTTACAAAGTGAACTTTATTTTTTCTTTGGGTTTTTTTTTATTTCCATGATTCCAGTAAACTTAAAAAATCATACTGGCATACAAAATCTGTTCTCAAGACTACAATTAGAATACAAAGGTTCAGATATTTATTAAATTACCTTCTTCCCAGCAAAAGAAACTTCTACAAATGGATCTACCAGGTTTTTCTTGTCTGCTTCTCCTCCAAATATTTCCTTGACAGTTTGTGCAAAAGCATCATCCACTGGAGAGGTGTAAAAGATTAAATTAAGGTGGTTGTTTATTAATATTGTTACTACTAAATAATAAATTTCCAGCTGCAATCTTACCAAAATCAACCAGCTTTCAATTCTAGGAAGGGTAAAGTCTAATCTGATAAACAAAATTCTGAAGCATTGCAGGTAAAAATTGAGAATTTTGGCTTAGGAGCAATTTAAAGAATATAGATTTTTCAAACATCATAAGAAGTGCTGATGTGCTCCTGAATTTAAAGGCATCACTGCATTTGAAAAATATTATACATGTATTTGAAGACATTGCCATTTTCTGGCAATATATAGGAGAAAAAAACATGCTAGTAAGGGATAAAAAGTCACCTATATTCTATTCTAAACAGCTAACACAAATAGCTATTTCTAATGGTAATCAAACACCAACGGAGAAGTAGGGAGAAGCTACATACTTTGTGGAATGTCCTCAGCTCTGTAGATTTTGAGAAGAAAAGTGACCCATCGAAGTGCAATCCCAGCAGGTAATAAAAGATTGCTCTCCACATCATCACTTTCATTATCTCTCTCCCTTTTTTCAACCTGTTGGGGGATACAGTTGTAGACAAGAAAGACAGGGCAATGTACAGAATTAGAATAAAGGTAATTAGTTAAACTGCTGCCCACAACATTCTTTATGCAGATGTAGTCAGTTTTATTCCACCCACAAAAATTTAATTCTAGCTAAACTATTTTACTTTCAGTTTTATCTCTAAAGTACTCAACTGCAGGAGCCAATTATAATCACACTTTCAAAATCACCATCATCAGACAACGATGATTTTGGCACATGTACAATGCCAACTCTATGCAAATTTCATACTCATCTCAAGGTAGGGCATTTTACTACAGTTAGAAAAGGCTTATAAGTCTCATATAACTTACCAGAACTTATTGCTTCCTCATTTATGAATAAACACGCCACAAATAAGTAGACATGACCTTGTCATTTCAAGAATCATGAGGATAGCAGAGAGGAACAGTTAATACGGAACTAAAAGCAAATCTGCAATGGTTCCGGGGACCACATTATTTTTAACTAAGGAGTACCAGTATGCAAAAATATCAGACAGGAGGAAAAGCAGGACTTAAACTACAGGCAATGGTCAGGAAAGAAAAGCACTGTGAGAGAAAAACACCTGTTTTCACCTTGACAGAACAGCAGATAGTGAAGGATTGGATTGTTAAAACTACCTACTACTTTTATATGCATCAAACTACTTGTGCCTGACTTGTAATTATTCAGGAGTCTGACTGTCACCAGGAAAAATCTGGAGCTTTCTGGTACTCAGGTTTGTCTATGGGCTTGTCCATGCTTTGTAGTAGCGGAGACATTCCTGACTTAGACCCGGAACTGGTGCCAGCGTTACTCTGCCTGCTTAGCTGTGCTAAGGAGAATTACATATTAGCTTGCATGCAAAACCAGGCTAACACATCTCTACTTCCAGTACGTGAAGGAGTATGCACAAATGGCAGAGGTTGCTTAACTGAGGAGAAAAACAGTGGCTTTGAATTAGCCACTTAGTACAGGATGCCCTTGAAATCACTTGTAAATTCTGTCTTACTTATAAATACTGCTCATAGAGCAAATTATACAGTATTAAAAAAATGTTGGGTGGACATAAATAAATATCTGTGGGGTGGAGAAGGGAAGAAAAACATTTAAATAAAACTTACTGGTGGCTCATCTCCAGTTCCCAGGACAAACATGCTGACTTTCACATAGCCTTTGGCTCCTGAATTTGTATCTTCAGGATCACTCAGCAAAAGCCATTTTCTCATGACTGCATGGCCTGAAATAAAACAAACATCACCAACACCCCCAGTAATATCCATTACAAAATAGCCGACATCATATAAGCAGTTAGCTATTTTAAAAGTATGCTTTATCCTAAATTAACCTAATTATTTAACAAAATATTCTATCTTAGACAGGTCTCAATAGTGCCATGCAAAACAAGAGACCTAGTGTTAAACTATTTTGGCATACTAATTCATGGACATAGATATCAAACATTTTTACATTATTTTTCAAATTTTAGGTCTTTGATAAAAAAGGGGCTTGTACTTCATTGTGAATTCACTGGAAAGAGTTATATATTAGTGGATTTTTTGAAGTTAAAGCACAAACTTAAATAACTTTACATTAGGTTTCTTCTTTTACTTTAGAAATTTGATGAAATGTTTCAACTTGTAGTTTCAAGAAAAGAAGTTTTGAAGCAACTATTACTTACCAGGCTCATCATAAACATAGCCAATGTCAATCTGAAATAAAGATCAAAGGCATTACCTCCGAAGAAATACCAAACATGAAAAATGGTTGGGCAACTCCCCCCATGTTTTTCATGGGCAGTACTACATTGTTCTCTTGTAACAAACAGAAGACAGTTCACATAGAATTTTACTAGGAGGAGAAAGAGGAAATGCCTTACATCGAAAAACAAGGGATTTTGAATAGATAGAGCAGCCAAGAAAAAAAATGCAAGAAAAGATGTATTAGAACCAACACATGTAGTTATTTTCTTCTTTTCTTGTATCCCCAGCTTTTTCATTTACCAGAGACACAAGATGGGGCTGGCTTACTGCTTCTTGAATACCCTACACTCACCCATTATTTTATGTTCAGACAGGTTTTTCAGAACACTTTAGTTCCTACTTCCTGCTCAACATCTCATCCTTCAGTTCCAGAAGTGAAACTTGGTTTTTTTAATGAATAATTTCCTTTTCTTTATTAAGAATATGATCATTTCTTTTCCTCACTGTGTCAAATCTGCACAAGATTGCATCATTCATTGTATCAGATTTCAAACATGTTCAGGAATGTAAGTATGTTTGCTCATGGCAGTTGGGGCTAGTATTATTCCTCGCAGGTGAAGTCTGAAAGGGTGATTTTCTAGGCAGAATTACCCTTGTGGTTTCCTCTTGAAATGTGTGCCTGCAGGAACAAAAAGTAGCTGAGTGACGTGCTGTCACCTGCTTAGTGAATAATCCATCTTTCACAGAGCAGTATACCACTGACTGAATCACTAGAAATCACAAAGAAAGTAAACAGAGAGAAGCAAAAAGCAACCAGCTTTGTGGCAGAAAGTGTTTCATTTAGAAAAGAGCACTCTTCCCCCTTTGCAAATCTTTGTAAAGAGCTGGTCTAGAGACCTATTGAATTTATGCAGTACCAAATAAGCAAGCAGAAAAGACAGCCAGCACTGATACTGGAAGTGTTGTAACAGTGGATCCCAGTAGCCATTACAATTGCCATAGGAATTCTTGACAGGCAGATGTCTACTTCCCAGTGTTGACCATAACAAATCCAAATAAAGACCATCTCACTAATATCATCAGAAGCATAGAAACTACTTTAACTAAGAGAATTTTCTAACTTCTCTTTTACTTAACTTCTGACCAAAGGAACACCTCTCCACATCATTTGAGAATGTGTATCTTTATGCCACCATACATATCAGTATTCTGCCCATTAACTACCTAATAAAATTATCTCTTGAAACGCTATCTAATACCAAATAATCATCTGACCACAAAAGAAGAAAAAGTTACCTGGATACAAATTAGAGAACTTGGTACATAAACCACACACATTTCTGTAAGAATAATCAAATAAAAACCTGCTTACTAGTGCTTTGAGCAAATGGTCTCTACCTTGAGAAGTAAGACATCACCAGGTAATTCTTTGGCCCCATGAAAAAGAAGTACAAATTTAAACACTTAAAACTAGTACTTAAAAATTTTCTCAAATTTTATTTAATTTAGTCAAGATATTGAGGTTACTTTATACCCACCTTAAACTCACCCATTAAACAGTCTGCTCGTAGAGAGTGAGAATCATACACCTAAAAAGACAGAAGAGCATGAGACAGGAATGTTCCTAAACAGCCTGGTGAAATGGCCAGAGGATGCTACAGGCATCCAGCAGCCTTGTGAACATGCACTGGTTTTTCTTACCCGAATGCTAACTGTTTCATCAAGCAACTCTAAAGGAGTCATGTGGACATTGTAGAAAAATATCTGTCAAGGTAAAAACAAACAACAAACCCCTGTCTTAAAATGACAAACACATAATTACCTGAACATAAAATGCAAAAACATTCTTTTAAGAGGCACATGAAGCATGCCTTATGCAGTACTTTTACCCTGTCTCCTTGCTGGACATACTAGGTGGTAATTTGGTGCAGAATGAAAAACTGAATTTAGTGAATTGTCCCAGCACAAAACAGACAAGAAAACAATTTCCATTTGAACAAACACGGTCAGCATAATTGTACTGCAAACTTCCAGCACTGCCTTTTGCTCTTTGCTCTGCACTTCATATTTTTCTCAGGGGAACAACTTCAGAAACAATAAAGTTTATCTGCCAGGACATTAAATCCTGGTCTAACCTCTCTGTTGTAGTCGTCAAAGAGGCCTTGTTCAGCGTTAGTGGTGATAGTGATCGTAATGATTTGAATTTTTAAAATTCAAGGCCATAGTAATAAATCTGATAGTTTGCCAGCATGAAGGTATATATACTATTTATTAGCTTGTTTTCATAATAGATCATGCCTCACTAAGTTTTGTCTTTGATCCCAGCTATATTCCAGTCAGTATTTTATACAACAAAATGGAAAGGTATGTAAACATGGTCCCTCCTATTCCAGTTTTTATCCACTATGGATATTGAGACTGCCAAGGAATGGTTTCAATATAAGGTGCAACCAACTTTCTGCCCTCCCTATTTTTTCCATGGCTTCATAAATCTCGACTGCTACCTACAGCTTAGTTCACGTTTCAAAGTTTTATGATTTCCTTGATCTTGCCTGTGTGTGTTAAACATGCTTGCCACACAGTTCCAAAATCGTCTGAATTTTCCACACATGCCCAGATAATGAGAAGTATACTCAGCATTTTCTCTATTACACTTAAGTTTTGCAACATTAGTCTTCTAGCTATGGAATAATTCTCTCCTGTATTTCAGTGTGTTTGATGTACAGACCCCCTGTCTGGACAGAGAAATCTAGTTGTGCTTTTACAAATCATGGGTAGCAAGGCAATGGCACTTCCAGATTCCGCAGCAGTCCTACTGACCCAAAGCATTGCCCTGAGCACCCATCTGCACACACCACAGTGGTCTACAATGAGTTCTAATTAATTTTTCCGTGATTTTTATAACCTGCACACAACTGTTCAAAGTAATTCTGTCAGACAGCCAACTGCACCAAAGAACATGTTCCATATGTCTCGTAAGAAGTTTGACTTCCTTCTAGATAGTTGTATCTGCAAAGACTGTCCATGACAGAGTTGTGTTTAGTGATGTGAATACATAAAGAAAGGGACTGGGAATGGCAAAATGCATGCTAGCCATAATTATCCATAAATATTAGTATTCTTATAATAAATATAAGAATATATTATATCTTATAATTAATAATAATAATAATAAAAATTCTCATTAATTGATCATCATGAAAGCTGTATTAGCTATTTTTCTACATTTGATAGCCTCAATATTTCAGCTAGAGTGTTCTTACACCACTTACTTCATCAAAAAATGGGTTATTTCCTCTTTTGATTCTTGTCCGGTGTGTCTGACCACAAATATGAACTTTGACTACTGGTTTTATGTTATTTCCAGGCAACTGACGACCCTCAATGATTCTAACACGAATCTGGAAAAAAAAAACTCAAATATTTGTATTAATTCATTCTTTATATTATTTATGATCCTGGTGACAACAATTCCTTATTATACCACCAAAAATGTTAGCCAGCACCTGAACTAGCTGACAGATATGAACCAGACAGACTTTTCAAGCTTAATTATGATGGTAACTGCAATTTTTCTTGGATTTTACAAGACAAGTTAGGGTTAATTATTTCACTAGTTTTTTCACTTGCCTTTACCATTTATTTTTAAAGCTGCTATAGCAGTTTGAAGTCTATACAACTATACAGTAAATAAGGTTCATCTCTATTTCAGTCAGAACTGTACAAAATCAGACACATCAGGAACATTTGAAGAATACCTTTGAAATACTGGCTTTCAAAAGAAGAGGCTAATCATCGTGCATTAGATAAGCTGACATTAAATTATGTTCAGGCTATGTAAAAAGAGCAGTGTCATGCTCAGCAGAAAAAGGGAACATGCAATATTTAATAAGCCTATTACCTGAAAATCTTGGGGTTTGTTAGAAAGGATTCTCCGTGATTTCTTTCCTCTGGTGATGCGTTTTGCTAGCTGGGCTTCCTTTGTGCCACTTGGAGCTGCTGGTGTGATACCACCAACTGGACCATCCAACCCATCCTCGTAACCTCCATCATCTTCTCCATCTCACACAGCAAAAAACCAGTGCAATTAATAAATAAATAGCAGAGCTTGCTGTTAAAGTTACAGGAGTCTGATATCCAAGAGTTCCACTAAAAGTCTATTATTAGCTCATGTCAACAATTTTTTTGCCAACTACATGTTTCCAAATAGTTTTGAAAGCTAGTAGTTTCAGCCTGCTTAAGAACAAGTTTGTATCCTAACCAAACTAACTCTAGATCAGTCTTTCTTCTGGATGCAGGGTGTCTAATACAATTCCCATACACTTTTTTAATCAACCGATTGAAGCAAAGTTCAGTTGTAATTATCCCCCAGCTATTTCACAACACACCACAAGGGATTCATTTTATTCCGGCTGAATAAATACTGCTGTTGAATGAATCTTGCAGTTTCCCATCAGCAAGACTAGGCTATAGCACAGCACTGGTTTTTAGTTCAGAATCTTGGATACATGAATACATTTAAGGTCTACCATCCAAAATAAAACTCTGAATCCTTCCCCACAACATATAAGTTTATTAGTAAGCCTCTTTGACAGTTCTGAAATCAGCATCACTCTGTGGAAGACAGTTCTACAACCACACGACACTAAAATACTGAATCATACTCTGAGATTCCAGTATTGCAAAATAGGATCCCTAAATATCTAGACCACATAAGTGGTCACTCCCTCGTGTTTCCAGCTTTTCTTAACTGCACAATGACTATGGTAAAATTTAGAGGAAGAATGAGCTGTGTCTCTGGTGGTTGGCATTAACAGAATGTGTACTAACTTCATGAATTACAGGCTGATGATCATCCTTCATAGTCCTTGTAAGAGACGTATAAAACCAGAGAGACTGACATACTATGTATTTTATAAGAAGAAGACCCTGCCCTCCTCGCTAACATCTCTCAAAATGCATTTGCCTGCATGGATCCATGCAGCTAACTGATTACATAACCTAGCACTTAATTTTTAATTCCTGAAATTAAGCTGTAGCTATCTCAGTTGGGATAGTGATTTCATTTCATGGGAAACAGGTCTTTACAATAATTAACCAAAGAGTGTTTGAGTTCACACAGAAATAATTTTCATGCAGTTGCTGCATACTAGCTTAAAAACGGCTTTTTTAATTTTATGTGTATCTTAGAGTTCAAAAACATTTTAAAAACTATCAAAATAATCTCATAAAAGTGAATTTGCATTTTTAGCCTTCAAGTCCACAGTTTTCTAAAACGTGCAGTAATTTAACACACAGCTTTTGTGTTTATATTATTCATCCTTCCACTCTCCAAGAATACCTGAGTGAAGACAGTGAAATCAAAATTTCCCTCCTGAAGACTCCTGATTTCAATTTTTTCCTTCTTATGTTATTACCTACCACCAAATAATGGTCAAACTTGTTTAGTTCTCTTCAAACACATAACATTTATTAAACTTCTTTCTTTCTGCACAAACACTGCCTTGATATTATGGTTATTATTTGCCTGTCAACTGCAAAAGCTTGTTACTTCACAGTTCTTTTAAGAGTCTGGAAAACTAGAAGATCCCAAAAACACTCTCAGCAAAAGCCTGGTGAATATGATACATAGAGAGACCAAAGAATATTCCCTACAGATCACGGTATTTCACTGGCTAGTCAAATATCAACCTAATGTAAAACAGTGTCTTCCAAAACTTAATCGTTCTACAAGGGAAAAGAGGTTTAATTAATAAAGAAAATGTTTTAACAAATCTCCCTGATATTGAAAGTATTAAATGGGACTTCTCTGCTTTTTGGTCAGCCCTAGAATTGCAGCAGATAACTGCTGTTTCCTCAAGCATTAAAAAACCTTTCTTTCCCAAACAAAAGCCATTTTGAAAAGTTTTTAAGTAAATAGAGAAAATTATGCTAAAATCCACTTTATGCCAGGAAATGCCAATTTTTTTCTTAGCTTCTGACTCATCCCTAATTTCTTTAAAATCACTGTCTGGCAGTCTTCACATGCCAGCTTCTGGTGAACAGCACTGCTGAATCGCTTTCTTGCCTTAAATAGCTCCAAGAGCTTTTAACAATAATGTCCTGAGAAAAGATTGAAATACCTTCTTGTGCACTGGTCCCTCCTGGATCAGTTGGATTTGCAGGTCCAGCTGGTGGCTCATATCCTACTACCAAATCAATTGTTGCCTACGGAGAAATACAGCTTTTTATGTAGCCCACAGTACTCTCAACACTTGATTTAAGCAGTAAGTTGTTCTAACACTGTACACGAACAGTTAACTATTCATGGCCACAAAGTTTTATAAAGTTTCAGCCACTAGCAAATTATTAAGCTATATATATTAATATATATATTAAGCTCCTAGTGAACTATTATTATGCTATATATACATACAAACAATAAAGATTACACAATTTGCAGCTAATGGACTAGGTTCTAAAATAATATCTAACAAATGAAGTTGCTGTGTTTATATTTAGAAAAATCTGTCACAATACAAGCATGTAAGATGTTCTACAGATGTTAGTTTTAGTTCCACAATATTCATGGCAGAAAGGTGGCATCCAAAATTCGCAGACAGAAAAACAAAGACAGTAGAGAAATAACACTATCTCATCAACAACTTAACAAGTCTGAACTGTAAGTAAAATTTCCTATCTGGCTTTTCTAATTGCTTGCCCATATCTTCATCCTGGAAGAAAAACACTATGTCATTTTCCATCCTAATTACAGAACTGTCTTTTTTTTGCTTGACTGTGGTTTTGGATTATTGAACAAACCATTATTATTCCTAGTTGCCAGAGTAACATGAGGAGTCAGCAAAAAAAGCCCAACCCTGTGACCAACTAATCATGATATTAAACTGCAGCAGATGAGATACTGAAATTATGCTTAGAGCCTCTCATTACTGAAGGGTACTAGAATGCAGTATGAAGCTCCTTAACAGCTACACTGCACAAACATAGTAAGGTCCCAGGTTCCAAAAACTACTTAATAAATAACTAAGTTAATAACCATTTAAATTTAAACACATGCTAAATCAAGTAAAGCAAGTTCTTGTGTAACTTTCTGAATGGAGCTGGCAGTGAACACACACATGATCATGTGCTTTCTAGAATCAGGTAGCTGTTACAAAGCATATGGCAAAAAAGGTGCATATGGGAACTCCATGTGGTATTTGGAAAATGCACTTTTTCAACAGCAGGGTGATTTCCATGCATACTCTGTGGCCCATAATATTTATAACACATATATACAAATACACAACGTATACAGAGGAAACAAATTGTACAGACATAATTATCTCTGGTTATAAATTTCCTCTGTCTGGAGCTTTTGCTAGAAATTTCCAAGCATTAAATTGGTATCAGCCCGGTTGCTGAAGCATTTTAATCAAGAATACAGTAAAACAAGAAAATTTAAGTCACTCACTCCGGTTTCTTGTCCCCTTTCATTCAGGAGAGGTATGAGTTTGAAGGGAAAAGATCTGCTTTGGTTACCTACAAGATCCTTAAGTGCTACAGATGCACTGCCAATTAATCTGAAATTAAATAAAAAACATTATTAGAATGAATGTAAACACCAAACAGAGGATCCCATTTTTCTTTTGCTAGCGTCTGTTAGTCAACCAAGTAACTCCAGCCGTTACTTGAAAACTCAAAGCACAACAAAAGACCATTGCAAATGTCATGTAATGATCGTATACTGCTAATTCATAATTTCTGTTTCATTACACTTCAGTGTGTTGGTGCTCTGTATGGTAGCCACAGCTTTAACCTAAAAGAGGTCAAAAAACGAATTATTTTTTGTGTATTTTTGAAAAAAAAAAAATCTGTATAACTTTCAACAGCCATGTCACTTATTTCCACCACTGAATTCTGCTTGGTAAATTAAAGGATATAATACTTTCTTTCCCTCCACAGATTTGCAAATTCTCAGGTGAGAAGTACTGAATAAAAACTAGTGATTTTTATCACTAGTATGACAGGTATGACAGCTGTTGTACTACACAGAAAGAGATACAAAACCAGAGACATCCACATCTTTGTAATGAAAAGAGTGAAACAGAACAAATGCACATCAATGTTTGTACCAGAAAATTACAAAATTAATATCCTTGTGCATACTCTGCATTTTGGAATAGGTTCATCATCTTGCTTCTAAATTCTCAGAATGTTTCTAATGGTTCTAGAGCAGTCTACCAAAGGAAGGTTTCAAAGGGATCTGACACGTAGTAGACTCTCCTGAGCTACTTCTGCCTACTTTGGGACTGCACCTGTCACTCCCACCATCTCCCAGAAAGATGAAAATTGCATGTGCTTTTAACCTGAGAGACTACTTTTAAGCAAAATTTCTCAGTGTGGTACTGGTCTCATGATACCTGGCACTGTATTTCATTCCCATGGTATGTAGTAAGAGTTTACTCTCCTACTGAAGTGGATTGCTGGAATAACTCAGATTTTTTTCGCTTTAAAAAAAAAAAAGCCAAGATAATTTTACCCTGCAAATATTTCAAAGAACATGCATTACAAATAAAATACCAGCTTTGCTGCCAAAGTGGAAAAAAGATCTGTACACAGAGAATCTAACTGAGGTCCCCTGAAGCTACAGAGCTTTTTCATGGAGCAGCTAAGGATGCAAGGGTATTTTCTGACATGGAGAAAGAGCACTGTTATAGGTACTCTTACATACTGTGTCACGAGGACATAAATTAATTTTTTGCAAAGTACATTAGGATTCTGAAGTAAAAAACATCAATTTCCTGCAAATATATCTTCCAGGTATTGCACATCACAACTTCTGTTTAGCTGCAGAAACTTACGTATTTTGAGGTGCCATAGAAGGGGAAAACCCAACAAGACTACCCATAAGCAGCTAGGCCAAATCTGATTCTAGAGAAAGAAAATATTTTCCTATGCACATTTGTATAAAAATTATGTAGACTTGACATTTTGATTTGACATGAGATGGAGTGACAACTTCAAAAACATCATCAATTCAGAAGCCACCGAAAGTAATCGCAAATCATCAGGACGAATGTTTCAGCAACCACACCCTCCTATCTGGTGACATTAACTCAAGATTGCTGTTCACCTGTAGTGCTTTTGAAATTTTCCACTGTACATTTCCATTTCTACATCCTCATCTGTCCTGTACAAATGATAACTGCACACATTTGAATTCACAGTAACCATTTTTAAAATAGTGATCACGTTCTGAAGGCTGAAGAGGGAATCAGTTACACAGACTTCTTGCTTGCAACCAGTTGCCTCTATATATATATGCCTTTATTTCCCCCTCCTTCAGCAGGTTTGGCAACAATAGTCTCCAGTCTTTTTCCACTCTAGAAAGACTGAGAAATTTAATATTCAGTCTACAACCTTAGTCTGCTTCTAAGCTTTAGCCAAATTCTAAGCTTTGGGCACTATTCTGCCTTTCCAGAAGTTGTCCTGTTCACTGGATTCAGGATGTTTCACCCCTCCCTTAGCAGAACCACAGAACTAATGAGGTTGGAAGGAATCACTCATGATCATCTAGTCCACTGCCTCTGCTCAAGCTTAATCAGCTAGAACAGGTTACCCAAGACGATGTCCAATCTGGTTTTGATCATACAGCTACTCAATGACTGAACGAATAAATTCCAAAGTAACAAGGAATGCTTCAAAGTCATCCTTAGGTCTCGTCTTTGTCACTTGTATACACGTCTTAGAGAAAGCTTTTTTCCTGACATGCTTCTCTCGGGTCTCTAATCTTTTGGCTAAGTCAGCTAAGTCAGATCTCAGGAGCTGCTGTGAGATCATGTCCATCACCAGTTCATTGATGTTTAGTGCTTTGCTGCAAGGTCTGCTCCTGTACTTCCCTCTGATAGGTTAACTAGATCCCCAGTTCTCTGCATGGCTACTGTGAAGTTGCTGGGTTCCTCTAAACTCTGAAGACTTTTTACCTTCAGGCAGGATTGTATGTGATCTCCATCTAAAGTCATGACTTACAAGATGACAAGAAATCCTTTCCTTCCAGCACAGCTGTAAAGACTTTCTGCCACCTGTTCAGTGTCAAAGGACACTGTTCTTTGCTGGACCTATTTCAGCTTTCTTTCTCTTGCCTGAGCAGATCAACATTTGCCCATTTAATTCCAGATCACCACTAGTCCCTTGACAACATCAATTGGGACAGTTTCTGCTACTGAAACAGTTAAATGCATCCTCTGACCTCTTGTTAATCAGCTGTTTTAGTAGAAGACCAAAGCAAATGAGTAAAATGTTTAAGTACCTTTTTGGCCACCCCTAAGACTTCTATAGGTATAATGCCCAATCAGTCTGGTCTCTTAAACTTTTCCATCTCTGCAGGAGTAAAGCAAAAACCTTGTGCTGGCACAAGCAGTTGTAACATTCTGTTTTACCACCAGAGAAGACACCAAAAATAAATGCAAAGTCCCTATTCAGAAGCTGAACCTTACCAGGCCTATGACAGTTTCCCTGCAGTAATAAAAGGAAAGCACTTGGTTTATAAGCATGAAATCAATGAACTACTGATGACCAACTACTAAACACAGAGTTGCATTTGTGCCAAAGCTAATTAATCCGTTAGTGCTGTGGTTAGCACTTCCTGTTAGCCACCTAAATAACCAAGTGAAGTGAAACTTCACACCCATGTCTGGATCAGGAAGTGCTAACTCACAGTACCACCCATTTTATTATCCCTCTTGGTTTGAAGGTAGCAATCTATACTAAATTATTTAGCCTATCATGTCCTCTAGCTGCTTACATGCTACTTCTACTGGAAGCCTGGAGGTTTAAATTACTCGAGAGTCACACATGTAAATTCTTTTCATCTGTTTTTAAGGGTTTCTTTTGGCAGAGGTTTATATTTATTATTCTCATCAGCAAACTAGATTCTACTCTGCAGTTCTAATTACTGTACTCAACCTTTCTTTCTCAGTGTGTATATTTCATTATAGACTATGCTACAAGACCCAACACTCACCTTCTGCTATTCCTGCTGTTTAATTATTTTTATTAAGAAAAACCTCTATTTTATCTTTACTTATTTGATAATGCTCTTTGCAAGAACAAACTTCAAAAAAGAAACAAAACATGGATACTATTTTGAACAAGGAAGAAAAGTCCAAAACTGAATCTTAAACTGTTTAGATCTTTCACGCAGCGGATGCAAGGAAAGCCTGCAACTACGTACAGTCACACTGATGTGGAAAAGAATCCACACAAAAGGGTACAGCTGTAGGAGGATTTAAACAATCTGGAAATTATTTAACTATGAGAAATACTTAGTAATGATGAAATAATTTGCTGCACTGCTCATTTGTAGTTGCATTTTTCTGTTAGAGCAAAGGGTGTGCCCCATCTGTTTTTCCTGTCTCACTAGGTTACTAACTACACAAAGGACCCGGGGAAACACGTAATCCCAACTCTTCCTCCTAACTTTACAGGGACAACTGACATTGCTGTGGGGTTTTCAGGATGTTTTTAACTGCATAAAGATTTGTGTTCTGAGAATTTGAAATCTTTCTACTAACAGTATTAGATGTAATAGAAAACAGATGTGTTCTCTTTTCAAACATCTTTATGCCGGAAAATCTAACTAAGCATGAATCATACAAGTCCTCTGGTTTATTCCTATGATGGTCTGTCTGTATACAGTGGTTTGTTTTATTTATCTTTTCCAAGTATTGTGACTTTTCACCATGAAGAGCACTCATTAACCTATCTGCAAAAACGTAGTGATCCTGTAAACGAAGCAGTAAATTTTCTCTCCATGAAAACAAAGAAATGGGAAAACATCCAAATGTTCTTTCAGGCTTAATTTATAGAAACATGCCAAAGCAATGAGTTCAGTGCCTTGGCACAGCAGAAAAGCAGAATAACATCCACTGCACTCCTCCTCCAGCATCAGTTTAAGAACACCATGGATGAACAGCTGTATCAGCTTCTAGGAGCTGGAACAAATCATGTTTTACAATCTTCTGCTCTGTTGTTCCAGAAGGTAATACGGGTTCTGTACTCACCTCCTGTGCGTAGCAACAGACCAGGAGCCTGGAACCAGTCAGGACTTAGAGTGCATGGAATAGCAGACTGTGTGTTCACCAGGAGCTTTGTGAGTGAGCAGGCAGAGAGGGAGTCTGGGCTTAGAAACAGTGCTCTGCTTCTGGCCTACACTGCAGCACACATGGTGGCAGAACATCTGAGCAAAAGTTGTCATTACCTTGAAAGTAACAATAGCAATCCCCACTGCTTATTTTCCTCCAGAAGAAAGAAAATAAAGCCAAAGACATGGTGTAGGTTCTTTTCATTGCGCATTCTCAGGCCACAGAGGCCCCTAGAGATACTCTTTACACTCAAAAACTAAACCCATATTCAATCTAGATTTCAAAATAAAAAATACAAAACATGAATCTCTAAAGGGAAGATTGTTGATTTCAACTCAAATCCAACTTAGCTCAGACACCTAATACACCTCCCAAGTTAATGGGTCTACTTGTGAATGTCAAAAGCGCACAGCAAACCGTGAGTTTCTTAAACTGTCATTAGGATAGCTCTCAGTAGTAAGGACATCAATAAGGCATTGTGCTTTCCACCTTTCCACCTTTTCCACCTTTCCAATCCTGAACTAGTATGCAAACCATGGGAGTGTTATTTGCACACTTTTCCACTGAGGACTGTTTTGAAACGCTGCAGCACTTCAGATATGTATCTAACTATGGACTTTCCCTTAAGTATTAAAAGAGGATACTGTGAAAAACCAGCAAATCTATAATATGGTAGTCCAAAATCTGACTCAGTAAATAGAATCACAAACTCTGCAAAAATACAGGTTATGCATACATGCAATTGGTAGGTGAGAACCTTATTCCACATTCCCTCCTTTCATGTACTCTTTCATCTAAATGTGAACGTTCATTAATATCGAATCTCTTCTGTTGTTACAGTGCTTTGTGCCTTTAAAAGAACTACAAGATGCTACTTCCTATTTCCATGTTATAATCAGGAAGCCTGATCATGTGTTTCTCACTTCTCACCCCCTTATCCCGTTTCCCTGCCAATTCCAAACACATCACACTGCAAATACGTGGCTGTTATTGAGGATCTCTTTTCAAAGAGCATTACTCTGAAGGTGTTACTCTGGCTTTGGTATGAACAACTTTCTGTGCATAAACCCAAGTGAAACAAACAGGCATTTGCGCAAGCTGGGGGTTAAGAGTTACAAATATGAGTCTAGATGACATTTACAAACACAATTTGAAAAAAAACAAACAATCACATGGCTGCTTAACTCTGAACCCATGCAGAGAGTGAAAAATTTTAAGTGTTTAAGATAATTGCTTTATTTTCTGATACACTATAAAGTCCGTTACAAAATTCTGATTACTGACAAGCTTTTCTATCTCAAGTTTTGAGATTTCCCTAAAGTCAGAAGCATGAAATATATTCCTGCCTAACTGACCTGCAGGAATCTCAAGAATGAGAGACCTGAGGCCACTGGCTTGACTCACAGCGATTTTATGATAGAGCTTTTAGAGTACTGTAAAAACCTGAATCCACATGTTGGGAGGAGGCAGAGAGTAGTAAAGAAAAGCTAACAATGGAATTGGGCTACTATGAGTAAACATGAATGTTTGCCTAACACATAGAAATCTGTCATGAAAAAAAGAAAGGAAATGATATGTTCATACTCCCTTTCAAAATAGCAACACTACTTGTCATTGACAGAAAAGAGAGAGCACAGCAAACCGCAGCTATCCCTTCCATTTTCCCCCTGTACTGCTGTATTGGAAGTTGCGTTCAGTACTGGGGTGGGAAGGGGGTAGGGAGAGGGAAAGAAGGAACATACTTGTTTTGTCCAATTGTTTCAAAATCCTTCACAATAATTGTTAGGGAAGATGAATTATCCAGAGGAATTCCTTTCAAGTCAAATTCAACAATCTGAACAAAAAAATGGACCAAACACAAATTATAATTACAAATAATGTAAAAATTACCAGCAGAGTAGCATACAACAAAATTATTCAGAAATAAATTTTGCATTTAGAGACCAAATCCAGCTTACATTTCCAAAAGCAAAGTAAAAAATGCTCATAGCATTTGCTCGTAGCAAATGTATCTAATTTGCTAATAACTAGCAACAATAGCACAGTTAAATTGTTTAATAGTGAGCCATAATTTCTTTTGCAGTTCCCCTTCCTCACACTAATCTATATATTGTCTTGTTATTCATAATATCTGATGTTAATCCCCTCCAATATTGGCTGAACCCTCTTGCTATTGAATTTAAACAAATAGTTGTGGGTTCCTTTTCTTTGTAATTCTAATTACAAATGTAAGAAAAATCTTTAACTTTCATTTATCATTGTAAAAAAAACACTGCCAAGAAAACATTTTCCCCATGAAAAATATTACTGAAGATGCAAAATAGGACCAGGCCTACAAATAAGCCACGAGGATTTTCCACACACATAAGTCCTTCTAAATCTGTACAGTTTTTCCTGATGTGTAATGTTTCCCATTATGTTCCCATACTTGTGGCTAAACAATGGCTGGATATCATTTTGATCAAAAGAAAGTAGGAACAAAACCTGGCCACAAACCCATCAGTTAGCCATCTCATTTTCCATCAGCACATTACTTAATGAATTGTAATACATGGTGCAAGATGAATCCATTCACCTGCATTTACTAACACCTCGGAAGAACACATAGCACTAGATCCTCTTTCCAACAACATACTCAACTGTGAAACCGACTTAATCACTTTACAAACATTTTGTCTTAAAACGACCACGGATTTATTTTTTAAAAAATTACCTCATTCCAAACAGGATTGAGTTCATTTTCTATTTTCTTTGTTTTCTTTTTTTCATCTGCAAATACAAACAAAGCATGATTATTTGTTTTTGCTAAAGCACTACAAAAATAGAGTATTTTTTCCTTTCACTTTTCTAAACAAGATTTGAGCTTTAAACCAAGTGTTCCAATTCTTTTTACCTCTTCCAGAAGCTGCACGTTTTACAATCAAGAAGTCCCCTGGGCAATTTTAGTAGTTGAGGCTTTTTATTCTGTTTTGTTTAAGCATAGCTAGATGTATTCCCAAAAAGCAAAACAAATATTTAGGTTTCTCAACCTTTTATGACCCTTAGCTTCAGCTTCAATAATAATGAAAAAAGACAGACTAAAAGACTTGGAGATATCAAACCAAATGGCAACCTCTAAGTGATAGCAATAAAGTACTACTTCTGAAAGTAGTCAAGAAAATGTGTTACGTATTTACAATATATGAGTTCCAAAATATTTTTGAATGTTTAGCTCTGGAATAAAATCACATGGAAAGAAATTTTAAGAAGATACACTTACAGTGTCAGCACTGTCTGGTTTAAATGAGCAAATATTGGAAGAAATACACATGCATGTAAGAGGAAATGCAATCCTTCCTGAAAAGACGGTTTCCAGAGGTTATGCAGATATGACTTCACCAAACTTACTGTGGCCTAAAAATTACAAAAATTACAAATTTTCCATACTTCATGGTAAAATTTGCATTTGGGCAAGCTATAGATCATGGGAATGTGGGGTGTGGTGCAAATTATACATAGTCTGGCATTATTCTTCCTGTTCAGTTACGATTTACGTATATAGCTCTGATGGAGGACGAGTCTTTTGACACTCAGAAGCACGAAAGAGCACAGGCAAACACAGCTCTTTAAACAGAAATTGCATATAGTAGACATAACAAACAAGCACATTTAAGTACAGTCACTAAAGCAGCTGCTGATCTCCAAAATGCTCAGCCACCACAAGAAGGCCAAGCTTCAGACACACCCCACATCTTTAAGGACTCCAGTAAAGATAATTGTATTTTTGGTGTTTGAAGTTCTGACTATACTTAGCCTGGAAAACGCTGCAAAGGCCTGGGAAACAAAGCATAAAGATATGCCAAATGGGCAAGTTCATATACCCACTAGTCAGGCAGCAGGCTTTGGTGGCTCTGTTTGTTGGGTGAGAGTGGGATGAACTGAAAAAGTCAGCCCATGCTGCACATTGCAAGAACTGACTCCCATTTATGTAACAGGAATTGTCTACAATTTATACAGGATATTGACTCATGTTGTCGGACAAAGGAAAGAGCTTTCATAACATACCATACTGTGGACTGACATTTTGCAGAACAAAGCACTAATTAACAAGCTAGTGAGAGAAAACCAACTTCATGCTATCTAAAAGGAGACAAAACATTTTCAAAACTGAGTATCCCAAAATATCTCAGGTCAGGCACTGATACTCCAAGTGCCCCTAGAAGCTGGGAGATGAAAAGATGTTTCCACTGCCAGTGAAAAAAAAGAACAGTTACAGCTGTTTGTAAAGGACACAGTGAATTACAGACCTGATTCTGATGGAACTAATGGATAGAAGTCCTGTGATGCCTAAGCTAAAATGTAACTCTCTAAGATAAGGAGAGTCCTGGCTTGAACAACAGTCAGAACAATTCTTGACAAGGTGCTGAATTTTCCACTCTGAATTATCCATTTCCACAAAAGCAAGATTTATGTTTCCACTAATATGAATATTCTAGATTACACTGAGAAAAAAAACTTTTCCTGTTATGCATCTCTGTGAAAGCTGGATGAAAAAACACAGGGAAGAACCGCTTACATTGGGTTTTAGTTGTAATTTTAGTCAGTCAGAGTGTGACATTAACATTCCTCAAGGATATATTTTGTGTATATTCTTGTCTCTTTACTGACTTTCTTTTAATTACGCTTTTATTGGTATTTTAATGCACTAGGTGGTGGTGGTATTTGTTCTTAAGCTGTTAGCAAAGCTCTTACTTCTTCCAGTCAAAAATCCCTGTTGCCAAGCAGGGTGAGGTGGATTGCTCAGTTATTCCAGGGGCTCAGGTAAGTTTCAGGTCCTCAGGCTGTTTTCCTCTGCTGGTAATGACAGCAGCTATAGCAAACAAGACTAAACCACATCAGGATAAAATGTACAACACGGCCAGTCACCATTTTTAGAGTGGCCTACCACAAAATAAGAAATTATAGGGGATAAAGGTAGGACACTCTCTATATACTCTTTCTTTAAAAACTAACTACAGTAACTGTACTATAGAAGAAATCACTATTTGCTTTATCTTGATGGAGGCATTATACTACCTTATACTATAACAGGCTAGTTAATATTCTCAAGTGGAAATGAGTGTAATAAGAATTTAATGGCCAATGAGTTGACTCAGTGTCCAAAAAACTTAAAATGAGATGCTTACATAATAACTCATCATTAAAAAGATAATTACAGTATAGCAAACCAATCAATGTTTCCAACGTATTTTTTTTTCCTATTGTAACAAGCATTTCCATCAACATCAGCAGGTGGGAATAGCAGAAACAAACATTATCTTTTACAACAGTCCTAAGTCTAAGATTCAAGAGAGAATCACATTTCAGTTAACTAGGTATCCCATAAAACTTTTGTCAAAGGAGAATTAAGATTGCATAGTGGCAACAACTGCAGGATCAAATGGGCAGATCTCCAAAACCCTGGAAATTAAATTCAGATAATTTAACTCTCTGCAGAACAGAAAATATAAATCTAATGAATAATTACAATCTAGAACTACTTTCTTTCACATATTGAAATATAAACTAAAATAGCTATGAACTACTGCAGGCCTGCTGAAAAGCTCTTAGATAGACCACAAATGGAAAAAGAAGTTTTATTTAAGTTGGCCCAATCAAACTAAATGCCATTTCACCTCAGTTTTTACTGCATAAAGTGAAATGAGGCAGTCAAAAGGAGTGATCAAAGCACTAAATATCCTATTATTGTCTGCACATACAAGCAATGGAATCAATTTTTATACCCTGAGACAAGAATCTAACAAACCAAAGCAATTATACTGATTTAATCATTATCACTTAGTGTCAGTTTAGCAAATGGCAACTGTTTTTCATATTAATTAGAACAATGATTCGTCTCACATTGAGTGACAAACTCAGAATTCTGCAAGACCAGCATCCGATTTCAGACAGCGATATTCGTTTACTCTCAGGGTGTAGTTCTCTTTGAACTGTGAGCTGTTCTTAAAGCAAACAGAAGTTCCATCCCATTGGACTGCACATAAACGTGTAAAAAAAAAAGTTAAATGCTTGCACAAAACCCCTCTGCTATATCAGAACAGAAACAGCTGCCTATTTCCTCCTAATATGCAGCCAATATATATCACTGTAATAACTACATTGACTGCCTAGTCTATAACCAGATTAATTTTTAAAAATTGATGAAATCTATTCTATTCATATAGTAAACCATATTAACTTGTGTCTTAACATTTAAAACATTTGCCGTCACTTCCACACTAACAGCTGCAGGGTCATGAGCTTTTTCTTCACAGCATGGCTGTAAAGGTCTGAGACTGAAAGACTGTGTTTCCATGGGAGTCTTAAATTTACTGAACCTGGTATCAGCAAAGGGCCTGTAAATTAAAATTCGAACAAAATACTGTTTTAATGAAATGCCAACTTCCACAGCAATTTTCTGTCAAATGAGCACTGTTCACTAAGACTTCACCAAGAATACTCCAGAGCCAAACAAGAACACAAAAATGTGCTGCAGGGCCATGGCCAAAGTCCTGCAAATGCTTCAGTTTTTCCCAGTCTAGAACATGTACTCCCAAACGTGGTTTTTATGTCCCCCAGGATTTACACTGGGTAGGGACTAAAGTTAAAGATTGAAGCCCTTTGACATAAATCTTCCCAAAATAAGACTCGTTTCCTATCTCTACATATTAACAGGGTGAGGGGGAACCAGCAGTGCATTAAAAAAAACACCTATTAACATAAACTGCCAGAAGGGAAACATATTTCAGATACGACCCTAAGCTCTTGCACTTGGCAACAAGGCACTCCACCTACAAATTAAATCAGAGCTGCTGGTAAAAGCCTGGTATTTTCTGTCCCACTTGAATCACTCTGGACAGGAAGCAAAAAATCAGACTGTTGGTATGTAGTAAAATCACATAAAGAGAAGTTGCAGGATAATGAGAGATTAAATATCCTACTAAAAAACTGTCACAATTATGAAGATGACACTGGTTAAGCATGTTGGGAACACTAAAAATCCCAATTACAATACATAAAGGATAAATATAAATTCATTCCTTTAATATCTGCTGTCCAATTCCTGTGTTTGGATAACAGAATAACTGAACAAATCCAGCAATGGAGGGAAAAAAAAACCTGTAACTTACATTCATTAGGTAAAACTGAACTGCATTAGAGCACATAGTAGGAAGAAAAGGTTACAAGGAGGGATTAAACAAGCATAAAGAAGGAAAGGCATAAAACAGCTCTGGAGTACGAAACTGCAGCAACAGAGGCAACACAGGAAGGCAAAACCGTGGCAGGAAAGCAAAGAAAGACAAGGACCTGAAAAGAGAAAACAGATACTTAAGAAGAAGCAGAATGTGAAACAAACCAGAGAAATTACAGTATCATCATTTTTTGCATGGCAAGTAAAATCATATTTTAAGAATTATGAAGTTCCAAAAGCTACTGAGACAGGCTCTGCCACTTGTTCTAACATACAAGGTGGTTGAAAAAAAAAACCCAAACCTTGAAAAAAAGGAGGAAACTAAAGGAAATTGAATGATTTCACATGTTTCTGATGCTGAGTAAACGTATCTGAAAACTTGTTACTTTGAAAGTTAAGATTCTGCATGTGCAGTGCCTTGTCCTTTTCCAGCCTATAGCGGTCACGATTTCACATGTTGAATTGTAAAGGTGACAAACTCCTGCAATGATTTTTCACACTTTAAAATAGCATTTGGATTTCAGTGCACAGTTAGGAAAGCAGGTAACCAGGAGTTAAGATGCCTGTTTATCACAGTTTGGTTTGATGTACTACATGATCCAAAATTGCTTGAAGGTTTTGGCACCTTAAAGATAAACCAATACTAGAAATCAAGTTTCTCTAGTCTAGCCAAGTGAGGTAATGATGGCAACAGGTAACATATACTGTAAAATATAATTAACTTTAAATGCAAATGCGAATTTTATCAGAGTCTTCTCCTTCTCCCATATATAACTGATGAGCAATGAAAGTGAAAAATACAGCTTCCTTCCAAAATCTTTTAATTAAATAATCTCAACAGGCAAAATTTTGATGTGCAATTCTGTTTCTGAAAAAGAAACAAACAAACAAACAACAAAAAACCCAAACCAAACTAAACCAAAACCAAACACCTTCAGAAATGGTACTACTGTTTTTCAATAAACTACTTGTAACAACACATCAGTCATAATAAAAATGTGTGTGACAGTGAGCAGTGCCTGTTCAAAGTAATCACGACAGGAATGATTTTTCAGATGGAAAACAACATAATCTTCAATATCAGAATTAAAAGTGGATTCATTTATGCAATTAATTTGTTTTTAAAGCAACAGGCTAAATCTTTGCAAAAGCTTGTAAAATGTGGATCCTGAAACAGAAGCATAGCTGGTCAGAACAGACCAATGCACTCCACCCAGTACAAACTTCATTCAGGTAACCCCTGTCTCTAATTAAAAAGTCTTCCCTAAAATTACATCAGAAGCAATTTCAGGAAAACATGTTTTCCCAGATTTTCAAATACTTACAAAGGGCACTATCTTTTACAAAACTTCTTCCCTGACTACATTTATGACAGTTTTCCTTACCTTTAAAAATAACAGAAACGATAGGATCTGGTTTCCCAAACTTGGTTTTAGGGATATTGGTAGCAGATTCCACAATCACCCGAAGCATTGTTTCCTGTCTTGCCTAAATGCTGACTACTACCGAAGGAATTAAGTCTTCAGCTTCACAGTCCTTAACTTCTGGACTGAAATGCTAACAGGAAGAGGAGGCAGGGAATTGCTGGTTTACAGCAAAGGAGATGTATGGGTGGATCTATGACGGACTAGCTACTCAAAACTATGTGGGGAAAAAAAGTCCTGTAAATTGACACCAGGTTTTGTCTTGCTGCACAGAAAGAGCTCTCGCTAGTGAAATCCTGTAACAGAAAGGGCACACTGCAAAAACTGAGATTTGTTGTTGCTGCTTTTATTCTTAAACTGCGTGACAGACCTCTCGTCAGAAACCAAGGCAAGAATAAGCATTAAGCAACATGAACGCCTTTAAGCATGACTCTAGAACTCGAAGTAAATCACATCTGCCTCTCGATACACCAAGGTATGAAATTTCACGATGGCTTATATCTTCCCCCCCAAATTTGTAGAACTTCATTGTTTGTAAATGCTTTTGGCTGGTCTCCGTCCCAGCCTAGTCACAAACTGGATCTCCAAAAACAGTGTGAGTCCTCCCCCTCGTGTTGCATTCTGGAACAACGACGTGTTCCATAGTAAACACTGCAGCTTCCTCATGGAACATCCTGGATATAGATTTCTTGAGGAATTATTGAAATACGCATCCATAACTCAAAATTAAAAAGTATTAAAGAAATGCGTGCCACCCCCCCCCAAAAAAAAAAAAAAGTGGCAAGACACTCCGTATTGTTTGGAGGCATATATGAATGCTTTGTCTTAACATAAACACGCGCACGAACACTCCGGTAACATGAACTAGGTAACACTTGCATGACAACCGCAAGAGCTCTGAGCTCCCCCGTGCTCAGAGTTAGTTTTTCTCAGCTGTGAACAGATGTAAAAACCCGACAGGTTCGCACTGCCACTGCCGCACATGTCCCCAAGCAGAGAGGAGAGGGGAAGCCAGCAAGGTGGAGCAAAAATGAGTCACAAGTGAGCGCACTTCAGCTTAGCTTTTACAGGGGAATGAGAACTATCCTAGCTTATTTTGTAATTTCTAAAATTACTAGATTTTGGGCAGATGAAGAGGATTTCTGGAGAAGGAAAAAAACCACACATGTTCAGGGAGAAACGAGGATACAGACACGTTAAGAGACAGCACTGAGCGGACCGTGCAGACTCGTCCCGAGCACTACGGCGCACCGCTCCACCCTCCCGCACCCCGCCGCTGACACACGGCGGCGGAGTGAAGACGGCACCGGCCGGGCAGCGACAGGAGGGGGCGGTGACACGAGGGGAGGCGACACGAGGGGAGCACCGCCCCTGCCACCACCGCCCCGCGGGGACCATCCGGAAGCCCCGGAAGTGACGGGTTGGAGCCGCGGAATTCAAACTCCCGGAAGCGGCGCCGGGCCGGGGCCGGACGGAGCCGCCGCCGGGCCGTGTCCCCGCACCGGGCCGTGTCCCCTCTGAGCCTCGCGGGATCCGGGAAGGCCCGCGCAGCCTGCGCTCGACCCCAGCTGTCGGAAGCCTTGTCCCGCCCGCTAGAAGGGATCGCTGTTCCGTAGAGTCTCGTTTGGTTTCTACAGGCGCCTGAAGATGAACGCCAAGACCGCCATAGACCGAATTATTGGCAAGGGGGGCCTAAAGTCGGGCAACTCCAGAGCTGACAGTGGGCTCGAGAAGGGTAAGCAGGAGGGCGCTGCCCCGAGGAAATCCATGGAGGAAGTCGCCACAGGGAAAGGCAAAATGACGGACCCGGAGAGGAGCGGGTTCCTCCAGGTGAGCCGGGCTCTCCTCGAGCCAGCGCGGGCCGTGTCTCACGGATACGGCACTCGGCCTCGGGAGTGTCAGAAAAATCCAGCAACGCCAGAGGTTTATGTCTAAAAAGGGGGCAGATGAGTCCTTCAACTTTATTCGAATAAAGGGAGAGAGGCCACTGGGCACACGCCCGCGAGATTTTGTCCTTCGAGGTTCCCGTGGGAGCAGCATCTCTTTCATCCCAAACTCCCGGCCGCATGTTTCTCTATTCCTTTCCCCACTGGCTGAGGTACTGGGAAGGTACAGCCTTCCCGAACCGCCTACCCCATATCCTCGCTTGAACCTACTGTTTTACCCCGAAGTTCAGAAATTCAGGCTTGTGCAGACCCGTGTCTATTTCAGGAGCCAAACTGGCTGGGGCCGGTAAGGGACCTGCTGCCCAAAGTCAGTAGAGGCATTAAGACCCATTTCAAAGACGTTAACATCCATCAGTTTGTAAAGACATTAGCACACATCTTTCCTCCCAGGAGCAAGAGCCCCACCTTTCCTCTCAAAACTTCCGATGTCACGACTGGTTTAGTAGTGTTACACAGTTAAGACAAACTTTTAGTTTGGCACTTTCGTTCTCAGATATTTTTCAATGATAGCTGAGCTAATAAAATCACACTCATCTGACAAGGCTGGTAAATACAAAGACTTGAGGCTAGAGGTGCCAATTAGTGCATTAAGGCCTGTCCTTACTTGTCCAATAGAACACATCTCAGAGAATTATTTTAAGCACTTCCTGCAAAGAACTTTTATGTTTGCAAACATTTGATTAAGAACGTGCCAAAAAGTGCAGAGTGTTTGTTTGAATTGAATTGTCAAGCTCCCACTCAGCTATAGGTAACTGAAACTGTAATTGGGTTGCTACATTTTTCTTCTATTGTGCCCCCTCTAAAAAGCAGAAACTGAGACATTTCAAGGTATTTCAGCATCCTTATGTCTATATGACTGTTCCACTCAAGGTAAACTTGTGGTTGCAGAGAAAGAAGTTCAAGACTTAATATATGACCTAGTCACATTGCTGTCAGGCTGCCCAGAAGGATGGGGAAACTTTGGATAGACTCTAGGAAAGGATTCAACTAATGGAGAATAGGTGCACTAATATTTCTAGGCCACTTTTAACAAAAGGGCTTGTTGTGTGTCTGTGCTACAATGTCAGGTGAGAAGTCCTAAGCCAAGGATGAGCTATGGCTGAGCAGCTCATGCACAGTTCTGGCTAAATTCCTTAGTGTATTTTCTGAGTCTGTTGCTGTTTGCTTGGTGTTGGTTACTTAATACTGGTTTCCTATAAACTACGAAAAACAGGTAGAAAATCACCATCATGTTTGATATACCAGGTACTCTTTGGTGTCACTATTTTAATTTTAGTGAGCAGTGGTGTTCAGCTACTCCCTAAATGAGGCTCTCTCAAATTCCATTTCATTCAGTTTCTCTTTCTAGTGACTTGATGTCAACATGCAGGATTTCAACATCAGCCTTTCTCACGCAGAATTAAATGCTATCACATCCAAACTTCATGCAGAGCCTCATGGCATCTTAAATGCAGTACTAATTCTGTGGAATAGTTACTTGTGCTGGAGGCCTACTGGAAAAAGAGTGCATGTTGAAAATATATACTAAAACACATTTTGAAACTACAGGGCCAGATAATATGGAAAACAGGATCCTTCTCCTAAATGCTTTATTATAACTCTCTTGTAACTTGCTGTCATGTATTTTGCAAAAAGGCTTCCCAAAAGCTACCAAATATGCTAAGAAATGTAGCACCAACCTTTTTGCTGGACGTGCTTTGGAGTTCTTGTACTGCTTTTGTTTTAAGGCTCAGATACTGTAGTGATCTTTATTCATATGCAAAACTGTGTACCTACTAAGCCTGTGAAATTTGGTTCTTTGTATTCTTTCCTTGTTTCATCTATTTCCGACCGGTTGTACTATCATTTGAAATATTTCAGATGATCACTCTAGTATTGTCTGCTTTGAGTTAAAAGTAATTTTCTCAGCTAATTAAAGGCTAAGAGAGAACTTTGAAAGTGAGTATCATAGAGTCATAGAACGAGTTAGGTAGGAAGAGGCCTTAAAGATTACCTAGTTCTAACCCCCCTGCCATGGGCAGGGACACCTTCCACTAGACCCTGCTGCTCAGATCATCTACTGTAAACTTGTTAATGCATTTGATGCATAGACTAACACTTACTCTTTTTCATTCTGTTTCATTTAGAAAATACTTTCCCTTGAAAAAGAAAAAGAAAAATACAACCATCTTCTTAGAGAGAAGGACAGAGAAATCCAAAACCTGAAAGACAAGCTTAGGTCCAAAACCAAGAACAGTGAAGTCTCCTTACTACAAAATCAACTAGAGGAAAAAACAAAGGAAGCAGAAAGGAGAGAACAGTTACTTTCTTCTCTATCAGAAGAAATTAACCGGTTAAAATGTAATTTATCTGCAGTCATGGCAAAATGCTCTGATCTTGAGAACAAAGCCAGTAGTACTTCTCAGCCATCCCAGGTAAGCACTGAAGAAATACTGCAATTGCAAATTGGAATTTGTGCCCACTAAGCACCAATACCTGTCATAACATAGGATGGGTTTTTAGTTTTCTTACAAGCTGTGTTGCATGCTGAAATATTCTTGTATGAAGCAAGATGGTATCCAGATTGAACTCTAAATGAGGAACAGTCAGAGAGCACAACTTCAGGCAACACAGCAGGGGAGGGAATTCTCTCCTGCTGTATTGCAAGGTCCCTTGTTCGAGCTCACACATCGGCAGTGTGACTTGTGATACTACCTGTGCTGATCCACTGTTGCTTAAGCAGACACTGTGCCCTTCTCTGATTTGTGTGCTCAGTGATTAGACAGAGTGAGAAGGCAGCAGTGGGGCACAAATACAGACAAACTCAGCTCCTCACCTAAATCAGCTTCAGTCATGAAAATATCTTCTCTCTGCTCTTACGAATCCTTGTTTGTGTCTCAGTTGTTAAAACTAATTGTCTGTACTTTCTATGGCATCACACATGGTAAATTCTTCACTGTGACACAAGATAGGACAGGAATAATGAGTTTCTCCTCTCAAGTAAAGTGGTCAATAGGTATGGTGCCAATCCTTGGCAGTGTTTACAAGTCCATTGAGGATTCTACCTCAATGGGGCGTTGTTATTTCACCCCCACCTCGTTCTAATGTTTTTTGGAAAATGCAGTAGTATCTCTATAAGGGGCACAGGGAAGTTGTTCAGGCACAGATGCCTAAAAGTAGGTGCCTGTAAGTCTTTCTTTTCCAGCTTTTGACCTGCAGATGGTGCTGGTTCGCTGCGCGCTACGCGGGACTTGAGCAATTTCTAGAAATTCTGCTTTAGCCAAACACCTAACAGAATATCTTCATCTACTACTTTTGAATGATAATACATGGGTATATAGTACTTCTAACAATGCAGTATATTGAGAAATACCACTTTAAATGCAACATATTTATTTTAAATTTTAAGAGACTTTGAACTTTGTTAGAGGTATTAAAATGTATGTTAAGTCAATAGATTTTCATGATATTTTTGGCAATAAACCACCAAAATATGTATTACTTTAAAACCATAGTTTTCTTTAAAATTTTTAAATGATTTATCAACAGAGGACAATGATGTTTTGACTGGATGTCTTGGAGTACTTGAAAACAAGTGTAGCAATGCTGCTTGGAACTGCTAGGTGGCATATGAGCTCTGAAATGGAAACAACAGTTTTATGACACAGTTTTGGGAAAGTTTTCACTGAGGCAGGATTCTAATGTTCATAGAAACAAGTTCAGTGTCTCTAAATTTTATTTTTATTAGGAAGTGTTGAAGTTTAATAATTGCATTCAAAGTTCTGTATTTTTCAGCTATAAATCCTGTTGTAAATCATGTTCCAAGACTCATAGAAAACTGGGTAGTAATCTACTTTTTTTTTTCTCATTGGAGCTCCCTCTGACTTATTCCTACACAATTTCATAAACACTTTGTATCATGCAGAGAAGATACATGACAGAGTGGAAGAAATATGACTGTGTAACTGCTCTCTGGTTTTAGATGGGTCTCAAGAACTCTCCTACTCATACGTGTACATGAGTCATACTCACTGTCCTGTGGATCAGGTCTCAGAAAATCAGGCAGTTTGTCCTTATGCTTCCAGACAGGCTTACACAATTTCCCAGATGCTTACAGTCTTCCTGTGATCCAGGGAAGCATTGAGGTCTCTGGCTTTCCCCAACAACTCTTGAATGTCTGGGTTATTGTCAAACGTATGAGGATACAGAAACAGAAGAAACATTTACCTCTCTTTGTGCACTTAAATAATACCCTTAAATATCTTCATTTTTCAAAACATCTTTGGGGAACATCCTTCAGGACTTCCAAGACAGCAGTTAAACAGAAAATGCATGATGGTTTCCTTAGGAAATGTTTTAATGTAACTATTGAGTTGCAGAATTATGGAATAATATCCATGTAAATCTTTCTCCCATATCTTGCAGAAGAGTCTATTTTAAATACATGAAATGGCTTTCTACATAACTTGGATACTTACAAAAAACCCCCAACAACCAACTATAAATATCTTTAAACACAAAAGGCACATCTATTTTAATTTTTAAATGCATCTGTTTTAATTTTTAAAACATTCTTATGCTATTTATGTGAGATTAGTAGTTATATGGGAGTAGCTTTGCTGTTTCAGCCATTTATTTTAAACAACACTAACAAGTTGTTCTTTGTCTGCAGGAAGCTGCAACAAACAGCACTGAAGTTGAAAGACAATTGAAAGATGTAAGTTCCTTGCACATTTCAAGTACATACCATCTGTATTGAAATGCAGAAGAATGTAAATTACAGTCGTGTACATTTTTGGGTAGTATGGGACCTCACAGGGTATGTTTCTCTCTAAAATATAATCCCTAAAATTATTTTGTGACCAGGCAATAATTTAAATTTAAAAACTCAAAAACTTGCAAAAGAAAAAAATTAAGATTTACATCATTTTTGAAAAACCTTGCTTGGAACATCAGAACAAAGTGGTTGCTGACAAATCAGGAGCCTCTAGGAACCTGACACTGCCTGGGACAGCATGAGGTTGGATCAGAAACCTCCTGAGTCCTGTCCAAGCTGAATAAGTCTATGAGCCAAGCAGCTAAAAAATACAAATCCTTGTTCTTACAAACTAAATTGCAATGATAAAGTTTTATTTTATTCCATTTTAAAGGTCTGTTATTTTATATTTGAGATTGAAAAGCTAATTCTTCATAATCTAGGCATGACTCATTAAAGCCTTTGTTCTTTAAGTAATTTTCCCATTGCTGCATCTTTAACTTATGCTCAGCATCCTGACTTAACTTTCGAAATGGAGATGGATTTATTTATTTATTGTACAGATTACTACAATTTGCAGCAGACTTAACTAGCTTATCTTTAAATGGTCTAATATATAACTTCTAATATTTTTAAGACATAAGACAAATACTTTTAAAATCTGATTAATTACAAGGGACTTTCTGTTGTTCTTTTATTTCTTTTTATGAAGGCTCTTGAGAAAAACCAACAGTGGCTACTGTATGACCAGCAACGAGAAGCGTATGTCAGGGGATTGCTTGGAAGGATCTTTGAACTTGAACAGAAGGCAGAAATAGTTAGCCAACAAGACTCTAAATCAAATTCAGAAGGTACCAACTTTCTTTTTTCCCCCACAAGTGACCCAAACCATAATTGTCTATAGAATAAATTTTCTGAAACCAAATTATAACACACTTAAACAAAATCAAGATTTTGTTCTCAACACTTTGGCTGCTTAATGGTAAAACTTGGTTAAATAATATTTGTCTGCTTCCTGTTATCTAGCTATGTTACTTGACCAACAGTAGTTCCTGTTCTTATCCACTTCAAAGATGGTTTTTAACAGCCTTGACACTCTATTAGCAACCTCTCTGTTTGTGGAAAGTGTTGAGGCAAATAGATGTATGTCTCCCATCCTTCAAAGTACACTTTCAATTGACATAATGGAAGCATTAAGGATTTATTAGCTAGGTGTGGATCAGATTTTTTTAAATTTACTTTTTTCAAAATAAATATTATAAAAATGAGTCAAGATTGCCATGTTCTTTACTCACCTGAGCAGTTGTTACAGGGCAAGAAAACCTGTGATATGTTTTGGCACCTCTCCAAAGCAGTGTTTCACAATAAGGATCTGGCCACCTCCAGCTCACTTCCTTGCTGTGTAGTTCCTCAATAAGGCACACACACCCTCTCAGTATTAATAAAATTAAAAACATCTTGAGCAGAAGAACCTGAAGGCTTGCTTTTCTTACTATCAGTTATTAATTTCATACATGCTGCAACTGACCTGCTAGGTAAATTCACTAAACAGAACTAGCATCATGTGGAGTAAGAGCATACCCACAGATTCGCCACTTAGTAATTCATGGGCAGTGGCTTGGTTTCTGTATTGCTGTTTGAATCTTTCTGGAAAACAGTAATTTATAATTATAATCTTGTTTTGGTGCTGTTCAGAAATCTATGAACAGTGTTTTTAGAGGGAGACAGACTCAGCTCACCAGGAAATGTTCCCTACTGTTACTGCAGTCAAAGCTTTGCCACAAAGGCAGCCAGGAGACTAGAAGTCAGGGTGTAAAAAAGTTCCTCTCTTCAAGCAGCTAGGCAGTAGCAGAAATCCAAGTTTCTAAGAGCCTAGCTATACAAGTTGAAACTATATACAACAACTTTTTCCAAGGAAAAACTTGGCCTATCTCTGAGGATGTCATTGCCCTATAAAGGAGTATTGCTAATGAGAAGGTAGGGCGTAGTTCATAGCTGCGGGAAGTGAGAACAGTCAAGCAGGAAACTCTCCCTAGTAAATTACACTTTGAAGAATTAGGGTAAGTCTTCAATAGGAAAAGTATCAAAGTCACAAAAATTACAGTGCCAAAAATCAGCAAAGCCCATGAAATTCTGCATCCCTCATTCTGCTTCTAGGTATATTTTGTATTACTCCTGAATTTCTGCAGTCTGCCTCTTAATTTTTTCCTACTTATTAAATTTTTCTTAGGTCAACAAGCAGAAATTTTTCTAACTCTGGTTTAAGTAATAGTTGCTACCCAAGAAGCAAGCGTTTTTTTAATCAAGAGCTCTCCTAGTCCTTTCTATCTCCTATTTAGAAGTAAATTATGGCATACTATTTGGAAAAGATGGTCTGCAAAAGACAGTGGAAGGTCTGGCTTTGGTCAACAAGGTTGAAGTAGAATCCATCAGATCCCCAAGGGTATCTCCGGGGAGGGAGTAAGGCCAGCAGCTTGGCTAAGGAGACTAAAAGCAGTAGTAGAAATCCAGTGTCTTTGGGTCAGATTCCCATGTGTCAGTAAAATGCATGAGGCCTTGTAAGAACTGTGTTTTCCAGTAATTATATTGGTAAGGAGACTTAATGTATTATAAATACTGAAAGCTGTTTCAACTAAAGTTGAGTTCTAATCTGAGCTGTGCCATAGCCTACTACGTCAATTTCTATTAAGAAGCCTTAAAATGCTGTTAAAGATTTAGTGCTCTGATTTTTAAGTGTTTTTTTTTTTTCATATTACTAACTCAATTATTTCTGACTCATTAAGGGCATCTACAAGAGGAAAAGCAAGGATACTATGACCAGCTGTTACTAGCTGCTAAGCATGATCCTGAGACTGAAAGACGCACTATAACCCAGCTGAGGTCTGAATTAAATGGACTCAAAAAGACATATGAAGAAACACAAGGGGAAATGATGAGCTTAAATGCCTTACTGCAGTCACAACGGGTTGCTGAAATGAAGACTCAAGAAAATGAAAATAAAATGAAAGAGAAAGCGCAAAGACTAAAACAAGAAAATGAAACTATCAAAGAACAGCTCAGAGAAGAAAAAAAAAAGTCTGAAGATCTTTTATATCAGGTACGTGGATGGATTTGGAGGTTTGAGATCATTAGCAAAGGATCAAGAGAGATGAAAATTCGTAGTGAATCAGAATGGACCATTTCCCTCTCTGGTAACTGTTCATCACGTAGATCTAGACTCATGTCCTTGTGGTTAAAACTGAATGGTTTAAACAACAAACTTCTTTGTTCATTTATTTTCCCGGTCTTAAGGGACACGAAAGAGAAGTGAGAAAATACTGAATTGATTCTAATATAGTTCATCCTTAAGACTAATAGTAAATGAGAAAAAGAAAGGTAAAAATTCATTTTATCATGTGCTCCTATGGAATACCAATAATATTTGCTATCGCTTGGCAGCTACAGTACAACTGATACTTGAAATAAGAGAATAAAATTTACTAGACACCAAAGTAGGCCAAAACCAGAACAACAGTTAAGCTCTCTAAACACAGGCTGGTTCTTACTGGCTAATAGTGATTAAAGGATGTTAATTTTATTTTATTTTTTGAAGCTGAACAACAGCATTATCATAAAAGTTGATACATGCTGAAAGCAGAGGATATTTTAATGTATGCATTTACTGAATGATTATAATATAGTACTTTCTGACCCTTAAACTTGTTCTCTTATATTAAAAAAAAAAGTGGCATTGTTTGTTTTTATTAACATCATAGCATGTTAGGTTTTCTGAGTATACTTTTGTCAGCATCCTGGCAAACACCTAGGAGACTTCAGGTTTTGGTTTCTGCTTTTTAACAATAACATCATCCTGCATTCCACCTTCTCAGTGCAATAACAGGTTTTCACTAGGGTTTTCCTTGGGGAAGTAGAGATTTGGATTGAATTTGGTTGTTGCATAACAGGTATACATTTTCAGTTGGCATTGGAATGTAGGAGTTTGCTTCCATCCCATTTTAAATTATTTTTAAGCTTATTAACTATTGTATATGGAAGTTGTTTGTTACAAGTGTTCATCTGCCTTGTAGGTGCAACTTCTTCGTAAATCATTGCTCAAACAGGAGGCAGAACACACAAGAATAGCTTTGTTGGAACAACAGGTACCCAATTATGTGCTAAAGTGCTGATATTTAATCTGTGTTAGGCACAGAGTCTTTCTAGACTAACTTCACATTTAAGAATGGTTAGTATATTAAATTAAATTAAATATAGTAATGTTAGGAATGAATGTTCAACCATGCATGATCTCTTAATACTTCTAAAAATTTTAACACATCTGTCAGGAGGAAAATCTGTAACCGTGTAACTGATGAGAGAGTATGATCAAACCTGATGCTATTTTCTCCACAACCACTCATTCAACAGTTACAGCCTCAGATAAGGCACAGGAAACATCCTAAAACTAATCACCTAATTGAAGTTTTGTAATATATTTTTGATCTAGTTATAGAAATAACTGCATTGCCACATTTTCTGTTTTCTTTATTTGAAATTGAAACACCCTCCAACCAAAATAACTTTAAACTGCACCTCTGCTAAGGGAGATTTTAATAACTGGGCACGTGAGAATTTCACTGTAGTGAAAGCAACAGCAATTTTTAATTTTTCATTTAAATTTTCATTTTAATCCTATTTTAAGATGTTATTGCAGAGCAAAACTGACTTTAGATATGTAAATGGGAAACATTCCTCCCAATTCATAATAACTTTGACTTTAATTTTTCACTTTGTGGGGCTGCCAGATCCAGATATGCACCACAGACTTAGAGAATGGAAAGCTTGATCGCCAGAACTTGAAGCATAAGTTAAACCAAGTTCTCAAGGAGGTACACAAAGCCAAGGAGAAAATAACTCTTCTGGAACCTCTGGTAGGTACTGAATAACTTGCAGGTGAATTTAGTCAGGGATTTTGCATAAACATACATCTGCTTACTTTGGGATCGTACTTCAAGCATTGAGTAAGTGTTCCTCCGTCCTTTATGTCTGTTTCCCCAAGGTGCAGAGCCCTGTGCCAGCCAGGCAGGCACTGCTTTTCTCTCCAGCATACATGGAGCAGGAGTACTGCAGCAGGAGCACCAGAACAGTCAGGGTACTGAGCAGGGAACACTCTGTATTTTGTATCACAGTGTGTGACCCACTTTTGTCTGTTGCACCATGACGAAGCTGCAATGCGCTTCCACTCAGATTTGTTGCTGGTGAACAGGGCACAGTCCTTAGTGCTGTAACACACACAAGGCTTGTGTGCCATCAGGCCCTAATATATTTTCCTACAGTATTTGATCAGTGCATGCATGCCCCAGTCTTACAGTGAAGCTCCTCCTTTTCCAGAAACTCCAGGAATCTGGACGTACGGAACCACAAGAAGATTTGAAAGCTGTATTTGACAAGAAGCTGACCACATGTGACAGAAGTCCTCCCCTGAAACACTCCAGCTGCCTTAATGAAAGTTTTCTCGAGTGTCCCAGATGTAAAGTGGCATATCCAACAAGCCAGCATAGAGAATTACTAGCACACATTGACATCTGTACAGCTTGAGCTCCAAATGGACTTACTATCTTTGCTCCATATATGCTGCCAATATGCTTGGCTAAAGATCTTTTAAAGCTTTTTTTTTACAGTTGTATAAGGGACTGCGATTTTTATAATTCAGTTCCACAAAAACAGTATTAACATTATAATTTGGCCTCAGTATTTTACCTCATGTTTTTGCAAAACAGCTACTGCATTTTCTAGTTACAAACAGAAATATTTTTGAATTAGGAATATTTAAAATAGTAAACTACTGACTTTTTTTTTCTTTTTGCACTATTAAATGTAAGAATAGTAAAAGCACAACTATTGTGTCAGGCTATATTTTACTTTTGGCATACACAGTTCTTGGTTGTTGAATCCTGATGATTGTGCTTGTACCTTAACTGACAATAGCTGCAAAAGATTTTTGGCCCTCGTAGGTGCACTATATATATATTTATTTATACATGGTGTGTGTATAGTGTGTATAGTATATACATACATGTGTTATATATCAAATATATGTGGAATATATCAACATCTTGATACATAAAAACTCAGGAGGGCCATGTTAGATCTTTGCTGCTTAAGATTGATGTTGAAAACATCAATCTTAAGTAGCTGATTATCCTGAACCACAGCCAGGGATGACTAAAATGCTGACCAAGGTTTAATCTCAGAAAAAACAACTTCCTAGCAAACACAAAATTCCTTGGTGCCGAAGAAAGTTTATATTTCAGACAATGTCAGAGGCCATTTTTGAAGTTTGGATATAGAATTACGCTGAATTAAACTTGCTTTGCTTCTGTATTTTAGAGGTTCAAGTTGGGAAATGTCAGTTATTCAACCTTAGATTTGACAAATGGCCCAAAGTGAAGTTTCTAACAAATTGCTCTAGTGGATTTGGAGTGTCACTGTATTTTGGTATTAATACAAAACACAAGTTAATGATGAATTCTGGCAAGAAATTAGAAACTGGAAAAAAAAATCCCTAATGGATTTGCAATTGCAGTGTTATTTTTCTCTAGAACCTACTGCAAACTTGAACGTGTTGTGAGCATTTTGTTCGTTGCATATGTAGTGAAGTTCCAACAAGATGTTACTTCTGTGGAAATTATTAAAATGAGGAAATTTTACAAAGATACAGTAGTTAAAAATAAATTTACTTACTTTACAAGTTAAGGTTTGCTGAGGTCACACAAATACCCAAGGTGTATCTTCCTCTGGCCTGCTGATTCTGATTGGTAGCTGCTATCAGCTTTCTCCGTTGTGCTTTGCTGCAGAACTGCGCGCATTTACCCCGGGATGTTCACCTTAATCCCTGATGGTTAAAACTTGTTCTTAAATATGAAGGTATTTCCCAAGTTATTTTCAATAACTTATATTATCAAGTGATGTTATTCTCAATTGAATCCAGTGTTCATGAGACAGAAAATATTAAAAGCTATTATCTTTATATCTGAAATATCTCTGCCAGATTAATTTTATTAGCCACTCTCTAGCCACTTTTCAGTTTCACTATGTCTCAGGCTAATCTTTGTATTTGACAATCTGCTCAATTGCTAGCAACACATTTTCTGACCAAAGATATGATAAACTAATGAGTAAAACAGAAATTACAGTTCAGAATCTCAAGGTTTTGCCATGAGGGAAATAGTCTTAATTTCGTATCTTTTTCAAGATCTTTTAATTCAGGATAACAACTATGCTTTTCATTGCAGCCTAAAAATTTTAATCTCTAATTAAACTACTTTTGAAAGTTTAAGTTAGTTTCTCTTTTAACAACACCTTAATCAGCTAGTATTTTATTCCCAGCTGCATACTCAGCATAGTTTCTGCAAAAGGAAATCCTGATCTTTTATGTATTATAAATGAAATAGGTTTGCCTACCACAGGTCAGCACTCTTCAGTAGTTCTGAGGCTTTCCTAAATTAGCATAAAATGCTTCCACCTTAGAAGCTGGTAGAGGGAGACTCAGAAAGTCAATAATGTGATAACCTTTAAAAAGTTTTGTTCATTCTACCTTTTCTGAACTTTAACCATGGATTTGGTCCTGCCTGATAAATATTACACCTAAGCACAAAAAGCCCCTTGCTGGTAAATTTATATAGGTCATGAATGTGGTATATGTTTAAAAATACCCAAATGACATTCTAGTGAAGCAGACCCAGAAATACTATTGTCATCACTTATATGTAATTAAAATCAGCTGTAAAACTCCAGAAGGTATGCAGATCATATCAGTGCTTTTTTTCCATTCCTCAAAAGCTAAGAAATCTCAGTTTGTTTTTTTTTATTCTGAAAGTTAATGAAGAAGGTCTGCTGCTCCTCTCTTTAGCCATATGTAGGAAAGAGAAATTTGTGCCTAACATGCTCACCTTACTGGTAAGAATTAATTAGCTGTAAGTATAGTTCTTTTTAAGGCAGGAAGCAACAGCAATGTATTTTTAATTCAAGCACTTTGGGTTTACAATTTCAGGAGCCTCTTTTTGTTATGTCCCTTTCAAGTAATGGAATTTCAACCTAGCAGAAAGTCTGCATTATTTGAAGTTGTTGATCTAGGGAAGCTTGGGGGCTAATACAATGGTTTACCAACAGTAGCATATTTATAAATCCTAGCTTTCACACTGTTTTTTTTTTTTTAAAACAGCAAATTAAATTGTTTTGATGCAATGTTGGGTGGCTGGAAAGACAGCTAAAACTCCATGTAATTTTTTTTTTCCATAAGGAGACCTGCTTGTGAAATAAAAACTGAAAGATGGCTCTGTTATTTTTCTTATATCAAAGAATCAACTTCTAATAATTTACTTGCTTGTGCAGCTTTTAGCTTCGTTTTGATAACCATCTTTCACACAGTTATGTTGATTTTAATTATCGTACTTCAAGAACAATTCAGACTAATATGAATGTAGTAGAAGTCTTTCAGATTTCAGATAAAATTCATGGAAGAACCAGGCTTATCCAGTCTAGAAAAAAAAACCATAAAAAATGACAAAATTTCATACAGAGGAAAGAAAAAAAAGTCTTCCAGTGCTCAGTGAGAACAGTAACATGTTCAAAATTGCAACAGATAAGGAAAATCTTTCTGGTGGTTGGAGCAGATGAGCAGTGAAACTCATTGCTTACAGAGGCTGTGAAATCTCCACCACTGGAGATTTATGGGGACACTTATGTAACTACCCAAACCATCCCTGTCAGGCAAGTCTGCCTTGGGTCAGGGACATCAGCCACTGATCTCTCACAGTGCCTTGAAGCCCTGTTTTCAATGACACATAAAGACCTGCAAGAAAAAAAGACACAATAAGATTTAAATAAAAAAGCCACAATGGTTCTTCTGCACTGACTCTTCGTGTTATTTCACTGCATGCTAAATTATTAGCTACTGCACCACAAGTCATTAAAAGAGTTTAACCTTGTGTTTCTCAACTGGAAAATTACTGGTATTCCTATGTCTGTATAAACTTCTAGTCTAAGTAGACAAAGCTGTTTCAAATAAATATTTGCACTCATGCATCACTATATTGCTGAAAAACAGCATAAATGACACAAGCACAACTTGATGTCGACTTAATTCCTTATTAGTGGGAAGTGCCTCATTCCCACACTGTTTTAACAAACAGCACCACGGTGTCTGGATCTTTGGTATTTTGGGCATCTGGGCTCCCCTCCATAAGGTGCTCCAGGAAGAAGATTCAGAAAGCTGGTGTCCTCAGTGGGAGCTGGCCAAGCCAGAGAGAGAAACATGACTGCTCAAGAAAGGTTCTGTGCACAGAAAGGAGATGCTCTGGAGGAGTCACAGACGTAAATTCTCCTCTAACATTGTCAATGTCAAATGAGTCTCTCACAAAAAAGCAGACTTCAAACAGGATGTGTATCCATGAAGTGAGACCTCCCCTCACAACCAGTCCCCCTTCAGACCGGGAACAGAGCTCCCCACCAGCACTCAGGGACATGCACTCATTTTGCGGTCTTCTATGACCAACCAAAATTTTCAGTATTTTATATTGAATTAATAGTTCCAAAAACATAAAGCAAGATAAGGTGCTTCAAAATATCCTGTAAGAAAGAAACCTGGGACCTTATCATGGTGATATCCATCTGCCTTCTCGACAGAAGTGCAACCAGGTTTAATTTCCCTCATCAGTTCCAGACTGGTGAATGTGCACACTGTGTCAGTGTAAGTGCTAGTTTTATCAATGTATCAAGCTTGATAGGGTCAGTATTATCTCATTCAACTAGATAGAAAACTCTACAGCCTAATTAAGGCATACATGCATTCCAGACTCAGTTTATGGGAAGCTCCAAGTCACATCAGTCATCTCAAATGGCCACTGATAATGAAAACCATAAACAGTGTGGGAAATAACATGATTAGCATTATATTAGAGAAGCCAGAGAGGTTTACAGCAGAATTTAAAGCATTATTTGAATTTTCATTGCTGTTGCAAGATTGACTTTTCTGTTTCTCCAGCCCTAGCTTAATGCTAGCTAAGGAGAAGCCTGATAATATAGACAGATGTTCTTTGCAGCAGACAGGCATTGTAGACCTTATTTCAGAAATATGTGGCTTTTAAAAGTAAAGCTGCTATCCCAGTTCTGACCTGAAGAACCTCTGTTGCTCCCAACAAGCTACTCTTCTAAGATGGGACATCAGGATAAGAAAAGCAAGCCAATTCTCCTTAAACTTAATGAATAAGAGCATTCTCCAATCACTGGGTTCTTGACTACGAGAGGTAACAGTGATATCTGTGATCTCTGCCCAGCATACATCCCAGCTGACCAATGTGTTCAGGGAATGTCCAAGTACATCTCTTGAGCACGAGAGGCTGGTGACAAGTTTAGTTTGTAAATCCTTCAGACGTTCATCATAGCTTTTGTTCTGATGTCTGTGCATCAAAGCTCATTAGCAGGAATGTAAGTAACTTAATGCACACCTGAAAGTTAAGCAAAGGTCCAGTGGCACTTTAACATCTGACTGCAAAAAACTCACTCAGGGTCTCAGTTCCTTGGTAAGAGTGTTCTACCAGATACTGCAATGTCCAAGCAAACCCTTCTGGTACCCTGTATTCACTGATAAATTCCCTAAATCCATGGGCTAGATGTGTAAGTGTAATACAGTTTCTAAAACTGTTAAGAAACAATCTCATTTAGTTATAAGAGTTTAGCTGGAGCTGAGTCACTCTGGTGGAGCTTGGGTAACATGCAGCAAAACAGGAAATGTGACCTTCCAGGGATTCCTACATGGATTATGTTCTTAATTTGCTCTTGGTTCAGAGAGAACCAAGATCCCTTCCTTACTGCAAGCCACAAAGAAATCGTTCAATGCTGATGCTGGTAAATTTTCTGGTGGTCTGGAGGACCAAAAGCTGACCCAGCTTTTATTAGAAAGCACATCTACTGACAGTATTATCGGCAGCTCTGCTTTTGGCTGACACCTTGCTCAGTAAGGCTGCTGCTACAGCTTGAAACTACAGCGCCACTGGCACTTATCCCAGGAAGCACGCCAGCTTCTGATGGATACTGACCACAGCAAAATGGGACTTCCCAGAAGAAACAGTGACTTGCTCATGTCCCAGAAGAAACAGGGATTAGTTTTTGACATGATGACATAAGTGAAGCATCTAGCTATTTTCAGTGGACACAGGAATGTGTGAGCTTGCTACTGTGTGTAAACAAACGGATACATTTATATTTGCACTAAAAGTTTAAAATTGTCCCTCGTACATTGGTGTAAGCACTTTGGCTCACTGATATGAAACTATAAAATGGGTGAGCAATTAGAAAACTTCTTAAAACACAAAATAAATCAGAACAGACTTGTATTTGAAACATACCTTAAAATGGCGCAACTCCTTCCAAGCACAGGATTCATAGTATCTAGAAGCAGAACAGCTGCAGTGTGATATGTAAGAGCAAATATGAAAACAGAAAGCTAACCTTGGTTGAAATGTATGCGAAAAATCTTATTGTGCAGACACGAGTCATCTGTAAGCTTGCAACCTCTCTTGTGAAGACAAAGAGCCAACATTTCTAATGAAATGAATTTACACCACTTAGCAAATATTAAATGTGCAATATATCTGTTACAGAGGTCAGTGCTATTTATCCATTGTGATACGGGTGCACCTGTAGACCCAAAGACTTAAACACCCAATCTACATGCAAGGGGATGCATAAATAAGGCAAAACCCCTTACTAGATCAAGTCCAAATGGAACAAGAACTCCCATCTCCCAGAGTCACCTAGCCCAAGTGGTCCCTCTCTGGGAATATTTCTTAATGCTCAAGAAATAAATAAGCCAATTGATCCCCATCTGTCACAACAGTTCATGGTTGCCAGGGGAACAATCTGAAAAGCAGTGCTTGACTAATGGTATCAGGTAACACAGCCCTTTTCTGCAACAGAGAAGGCCAAACCTTGGGCTTTCATTAGGGATGAAGAAAACACCCACGAAAAAGGAAACAAGATTTTTCCCTGCTAGGTTAGGCAAACCAGCTCCACAGAGGTCTCTGCAGCTTTCATTTAACTTAGAACAATGAAATGTGAGTTGACTCCATGTTTGACTCTGAGCATAAAAGCAAACATAGGTTTAAAAAATTATATAAGTTAAGCAATCATGTCAGGTTTCCAGGCATTCTGTTAATCACTTCCTTGTCATAAGCACGTGGTGCACATACTACACACAGCATCCACCTATTACAGTAAAGCCAAAGTAGCTCTATTGAGGTTATGATTCCTCTCTTCCTCAGATTTCACGTTGTGATGGTTGCTATGATTAGACCTACCCAACAGCAAATACAACTTTTGTACTTCATGAGAGGGAAAAGAAAGCTACTCTTTTAGATAATGCATCCATTAGACCCATGAGTAATCAGACTATTTTTGCTCCTACAAGGAGGCCCCATTGGTTTGATCAAACCTGATCAAACTTGATAGATCAAACCTGAAGAAACGTATATGTTTCTTAATACCTCTGCTGTCCCCAGGATTCTGTACACAGGTCAGTGTGAAGTTCACTCACTAACAGCACACCAAAAGCAGCATTTTACTTTGATTCTCCTGAGCAAACAACAGACTTATGCCAAATAAGTAAGGTTCTCACTCACACCTAAGGACCAAAGCTAAAGGTGATCCATTCTAAAGAAGATCAAAGATCTACCCAGATACTCGCACACATCATCTCATTTTCAAACCTTCTGCTCCTCTGGCATTCCTTTCCTCCCTGACTGAAAGTATCTTTATATTTTCAATAATGCAGCTTTGGATGTTTCACTCCCTGTCTCCTTTTCCCTGTTCTGTTTCAAATATGTTTACTTTTACCCTGAATTGACAGGGCCAGTTTCTAATTTAACTTTCCACTAATGTTAAAGGGGCTAAAGATTTTATTCATAATAGAATTTGCATTTATCTGTGTTACCATTTCCAGCTGCCCCACCTCCACTCACCCTGTCCTCCTAATGCCTCCCTAGTTTTCACACAGGTACAACCAGACTGTTAGCAATAGCTCTTTCCCAAGTCCCTGTCATTATTTAGAGCTGACCACAACACTGCTACTGCCAGCTGCCCAGAACTTTGGGGCTAGTCTGTCAGTTTGTAAAAAGTCGCAGACCTGTGAGGTTGTGGCAACTGGAAGGCATTGCTATATTTCAAGATACACTAATCCTTGTAAGAATCAGTCCATAGCAGAGCCAACATAAATAGCAGCTAGATATGCCAAGCGTTGATCCTAAATACTAATAAAAAATAAGTAGGTATTTTAAATCTACTGAAATTCTTGTAATATGGGTGCAGATTTTTTCTCACATCAAATGATGTAGAATAAAGTACCTATATCAAGACACTTGCCAGTCACTTGTGTTGCTTGCTGAAAAAAGCCCCAATCTTTGCAAGTTTTCTTATTGTCTTCACTTGAGTTCATAGCCCATCCCACTTAACAACAATTGTGCCTACATTTCATACAGTCATCAATCAGCAGGAGTCAGCAGGAGTATTTCGTCCACCTGTTTAGGCTGTCCTGCAAACTCCCTGTTTGATGAGATGGCATAGATAGTTAGAACCACTTATAGTTCAGGAGAAAACATGCTAATTAAAATAAATGCAAATTCTGACATGGGAAGCAGTCCAGAAAAGATGTCACTCTTGTCATCCCTCATTAGGAGATTGCCCCTTCAAAGGACCGAGTTTCTGGAATCCCCACTAATCTGGAATCCCCACTAATGCCGTTGCGTAAACGGTTGATGGCAGGGTCACACCCTGGGTACTGCAGAAGCACCGCCTGTCACCTGCTCCCTGTGGCACACTGGTTTGGAATAATAACTCTCACCTAATCAAAAGGTGTAGGTCCACATGTCGAGCCTGTAAGTGCACCCTTGAGCACCTACACTGGCACTCAGCCAAATGAATTCACCCAGAGCCGTCTACAGTTATACAACTGTTTACACACTTTATGAAAACATTTTATCTTCTTTTATGAGACATTATCTGCCTGTCTGTGACAATTTATGTGCTTCACTCCCAGCCCATTTCTAAGTCATCTGGAGTGAAGAGCCTAAGTGGAAAGCCCTACTTTCATTTACAATCTGAGCAACTGCTTCTAGGAATTAAAGTTCAGAGAAAATAAGGTATTTTCTACATTTGTCTTACTTTAACAGGCTTCTCCAGTGAGAACTCATAACACAGGTGAATGAGATTCTAGATCAATTTTGTAAACAGATCCCCAAAATCATGTCAGTGACCCTTCTCCACAGTTAGGACAAACAATTCACAGGTCTACTGTTTCCAAATGCCACTGTCAGTACAGGAGGAGATGGGTAAATGCTCTTTTTTTTTTTTTTTTTTTTTTTTTTTTTTTTTTTTTAACCCACTCTAGATTAGTCTAGTCATCCCAGGCTCCTGAGGAGAGCTCTCAGAGTGGTGTGGCAGCCATCCATGTTTTTAAGCCATGCACACCCCCATTGGATGGGAGCAGACTAGGTGTCCTCCCCGGGTCACTGGCACCCCAGGGGCCTGCCTGGAGAGCCAAGTGGACCAGAGCCGGGCTGGCCCTCGATGAGGTGCCTGGGCCTGGGCCCCTGGGCATAGAGGTGCCAGCGTGCTGACCCACACCCTGCCCAGGGAGGTGTCGGGCAGCCCCTCACTGCCGCCCCACGCACTGTGGCCTCGCCTTTGTGTGAGCTCCACCGTGTTTACTCTCCCACTTCCTTGTTCCACTCCAGTGCGAGGGCCATAAACCGCCCGGCTGTCACGGCTGAGCCCTTGGTGGCAGGGGCAGGAGGAAGAGGAGGGAGGGGGATGGCGGTCATCCCCTGGCTCTGTGCTGGGAGGGCACCCCAGGTGCCGCCGTGGTGGTTGGGAGCGCAGCCTTTCCCCTAGGGCTGGTGCCACCGTCCACGGTGGGTCTCTCATGCCCACTGGCCACCCTCATGCCGTGGTCCAGGAGCACTCCAGGAGGGAACAAGACCTATTTCCCCTTCTTCTCAGACTTGAGGGGCCACAATGTGACGGCCCTGCGCATCGGCGAGTCATCTGCCCTGGCCTCCATCTTCTTCCTGGCCTTGGCGGGAAACATCTGGGCCATCTGCCTGCTGGTGAGGCGGCAGCGCCGGCTCTGGCCCGCCAACTGCCTCGTCCTCAACCTCTTCTGCGCCGACCTGCTCTTCAGCACCGCCATGCCCTTCGTCGCCGTCGTGCGCTGGACCGAGTCCTGGGTGCTGGGCGACGTGGTCTGCCACCTGCTCTTCTATGTGATGAGCCTCAGCGGCGCCGTCATCATCCTCTCGCTGTCGGCCGTCAGCTTGGAGCGCGTCGTCAGCATCTCCCGGCTGCGCCACGCCGCCTTCCGCCGCCGCAAGGTGCTGGCCGCCGCCCTGTTCCTCATCTGGGGCTTCGCCGCCCTCGCCACCCTGCCGCTCTGCTGCTTCTTCACCGTGGTGCGGCTGCCCGCCGCCGCCGGCCAGGTGAGGGCGAGCGCCCGGCAGCCGGGCCGGGGCGGGCAGGGGCGCGCCGGGACCGACAGCGGTGGAGGCTCGTCCGCCTCTGCCGCGGCCGGAGAGCGGTCAGCGAGGAGATCGCTTGCAGGGCGGGCAGCGCTCTGCGTGCCGGGCAGGTGCGCGGTTGTGCCCGGAGGAGCGGCCGGAGCTCCCCCCGGCGGCCCCCGGACCCGCTCTCCCGGCGGGCCGTCCCGTTAGCTGGGAAACGCGCATCGGCTGGGACTCTCTTTGCGTTCCTCGGTGCGGCTCGGAGATCCCCTTTTCAGCTCACTTTCCCTTACCGAGAGATCAGCATCCTCGGAGAGTTGCCTTGCACCCGCAGCCCCCTCTGTACAAAATGGCCATGCATAGGTTTTTCTGCCTAATATTTTGAAATGCATACAAAAGTGCACCCAACGTGACACTTGAATAAACGATTAAGTTTAGGGTCTGTAACTTTCAATTTTAAAGTTGCCATTAGCATTTGATATGAAATTAATGGGAGTATTCCAGTTGTGGGCACATCTGTTTGTAATTGTATGGACTTTTAAAACCATCAAGTAATATATTATTTGACTGCTTTGTCTAAGTAGAAAGTTTTCACAGTCTTGGTTTAGTCTTGGTTTAGCCATTTTTTTCCATAAGCATAGAGGGAGATAAGGATAATGCTGTACTGAAAATAATGGTACAACATTACTTTTCTTCTTCATTTTTTGTAAATAGGACATTCAGATTTGCACCCTGGATTGGCCTAGCACTGCAGGAGAAACGGTCTGGGATATAATCTTTGCCATTGTTTTCTTTCTAATACCAGGATTAGTCATTGTCATCAGTTACTCCAGAATCTTACAGGTATGTTTTTCCTTTGATTTTTGTTGTAAAACAAGGGAAGTAAACAGTAACTCACTGGGCATCAGCATATTGTCACTGAATACAAATACATATAAAGGGAACAAGCATCATTTGCTCAATAAATGATAAGTATGTGATATAAAATGAAGCGTTTCAACCAGCACATAACGGCGTATACATTGCAATTAAGAACCTGCTTCAAGAGCACATTACCAGAGACCCAACACATTGTCTTCCTATATATATAGTATTATATACACTTCCCCATTTATGTGCTGTTCATATTTAAAGACTGTACATCTTCTAAATGCTGAAAGAGTCTAGCATTTGAAATAACTAAAAACTAGATTTTGCTTTCCTTGAGCCTAAACTCCAGTCATAAGGGATTTGTAAGAAAGCAGAGAAAGGCAGGACTAGAAAAAAACCCATCCACTTTTTGATCTACTGGCTTTCTGCATGTCTTTAGTACATAGATCTCACTAGATTATACTTAATCCTCCACAATTTCAAATGTTGCAAACAAAACCTGTGAATTATACCCTCTGCTTCCACTTTCTTTTCAAGTCGATGTTGCTTAACATATATGCTGAAATATAAGCCAAGATACTCAGCACCACAGAGTTTTAATCTATATTCTAGCAAGCATTATATTAGCATCTAAATTCCTTTTAAACTATCCAAAAGCAGAGTGAGAAAGATCTAGAAATCTTCAAACCAAGCACCCCAAACTAGGCACTGCAGTGCCTAGTTTTTAGCAACCACCCAGAAGATCCTTGATTCCTTTACTGGGCGATTAAACTTCTCATGTGTAAGAAAACTACAGGTTTTGGAAAGGAACCTTAAAATGCATGGATTATTGAGCAAGGAGTTAACTGATGAAATGCTGAGCACCAAGGGGCTGCAGATGCAGGCACCAGAGCTGCATATAGGTGTTTCAATGAACCTAGGACCTAGAATCTGGTCTCCGCACATCCTTGCCTGTTGATCAAGCTTAAACTTGTAGTAAAACTCATCAGCCTGTAGTTTCTGTACTGTCTATTAGCTCACTATAATCTTGAGTTAAATGCATGAGGTGAACCTCTTCTAGTGAAGTAAAGCACCTGCAACCTCATGTTGCTGTAGGCAAAGAGCCTAGAGTAACACAATGGAGAATGTGAGCCCTTTGTAAGAACTGCAAAATACTGCAGGCTGGGAAATGCCACAGTTCTTGGTCAGAGGCCAGGACAGGAATGGTGTTCGTTGTGCCCCTGCAGACTCCAGATTACTGGTAAATTTAGAAAACAAAATGGCACATAGGGAGCTAGGAACCAAAAACAGTGTTTGGAATACTGGATTGATTACAAGACAGCCTCATGCTGCCCTGCTCCTGTTTCTTTTCTAACTTGCGAACAGAGACACTAAAATACATTACCATTTCCCCTGAAATGAAGAAGGCTTGAGGGCCACAGCAGGATATGACTGAATCTTCTCACTCCCCAGGAAGCAACTAGAACTGAGCTGGAGAATGTTTCAATCCCTGAGCCATTCTCATGAGCAGACTCACTCTCACCTTGTGAGAATGCTCTATTATGCCAGTGCACACATTGCATGATTCTCAGTATTGCTGGAAGCAGTGCCAAGCATTCATGTATTCACGTTACAACACTGATAGTGATGATGATGGTGATGATGATGGTGATGATGATGATGATGATGATGATGACTGACTACAGATAAAAGACCTGAAATTTTTAAACAAATATACTACTACTACAAATGTGTACTTCACAATTTACTCTGAAACTGAGTATTATTTTTACATAACACTTTCCAGAACCCTGGCAAAAATGATAGATTAGAAACCATGATTTGTAATTTATTTAGTTTTGCATTGTTCTACGTCTCAGGCAAGACTTTGTCAGAGGCTAGAACTAGCGAAGATATCTGTGTTCTGGAAGTTACATGCTTTTATATGCACCTGACTTCTAAGTTCCTGCTTGTCTAAGTGTGGTCCAGATATCCAGGATAGGTATCTATACTGGGCAGACCAAAAAGGGATCCACAACATACCACTGCCACCCCATTTCTCTTGAACACTTTCTTAAGATGCAGTTGCGTCTTATTTGCCACAGTCCTGGTGATTCTTGCATTCTTAGTTCTAGGCTGTGCAGCTCCTGCAGGAAAGATAGAAGGTATTTATAAGGGACAGATAAAAATGTATCTGATGAGGACATTCTGTAGCAGTTTTGAACAGTGGAGACTGAGAAGTGTACACAGCCCAGTTTTCCTACTTTTCTATTAGAAGTGGATATTAGTCCTTTGTGTTTTTTGAACTCTTCATTCTTACTAAGACAGGTTAGGTGCTCGCTGAGAGCAACTCTCAGTTTGGACTGTTCGGAGGAGTTAGCCTAGTTTCTGGATTCCAGATGGGTATAGCAGAAGATCATCAAGCTGGAATAGTTTTACATGCTCAGGACATCAGAATTCTCTGCTCCTTTTAAATCAGGGAAGCAGCTAGTGATACTGTCTCCTTCTCAGCCTCAGCAGCTGCTAAGAAACACATTTTTGGTTCACAGGTTTTGATTTACACACCTACATTCTATTGAAATATTTAGAAAATGTCTAGATTCCTGATGAGTATTTATCTCTGTGACAAATTCAGAAAACTGCAAATGCAATGACAAATTACTCTCTCTAAACATTTTCCTCCTTGCCTGTACCAGGAAGTTATGAAGTGCTGCTAGTATTAGTGTTATCCTTCCTGTAGTTGTTGCTGCAGGGAAAAGTGGCAGAAAGAGTCTTACGCCTTTTTACTTTCCTACATAGACAGCTAAATGATGAAGGCCTTTGAAAGCCCCCCTTCTTTATGCATGCAGGGGATAAAGTGGCATCTCAGTTATTTAGTATAAATCTTTGTTTGCTACATATTTCAGGGGTGTTTTATTTGCATCAGATGTATGAATGTAACAAACTTAATTGTGCCATGCCAACTTCAGGGAAGACAGGGATGTAGAGGGGGATTTAGAGGTCTCTGCAAGTCACTGGGTTCGGTATTCTACCTAATGACAGATGATGCACACCCATTAATACTAGGTTCCCAAGCTACCCATAGTCTGGTATTTTACATCAGAGAGTATTTTTACAAGACACAGATTTTTATAGTGACAAAAGGACTTCATAGTTCATAGAAAGCAATTGTGATTACTGACTGAAAAGCTAAGTGTGACACAAAACAATGCACGATCTCATTCACATTTAAAATAATTTAGTTACTGTAATAAATTCATGCTCCTTCTAACATCTACCTTATGATATTAGCATGGCCATAAGAGAATTGGATTGCATTCCTTCTTGTGCATCAACAGGATTGTTAACTATGTTCCAGTTTGCATTTGTGAAAAAAAAATGGGTTTTTTTAGATAGAACAAATGAGGTCATAATTTGAATTTAATGGGATTTCATGAGTAAATAAGACTGTTGTATGCTGAAAAGTATTTATGACTGGTAGAGAGCCATGAAAAGAACAACCACTTTGCCTAATATTGAGATGAGTTCACAGCTGAGAGGAAAAAGTATTGCTAGTGAAGTGAGAACATTTGAAATGGAACCCAATGACAAAAAGTACAAATGGAATTCTGCAATGCCTTTTTTGTAGTCACTTTTAAAAAAAAAAACCCCATCATGTGCCAAGATTTACTTTTTCACTTGTCAAAATGTGTTTCAGTGAAAGTCACTTTCTTTTTTTTTAACTGCAGATTACAAAAGCATCAAGAAGAAGTTTGAATGCTAGTTTAGCCTACTCAGAACATCATCAGATTCGTGTTTCCCAGCAAGACTACAAACTGTTCCGAGTCCTCTTTCTGTTGATGATCTCTTTCTTCATTATGTGGAGCCCAATAATAGTAATTATTTTTTTAATTTTAGTTCAGAACTACAAAAAAGATTTAAATATTTTGCCATCAGTTTTCTTCTGGATAACCTTATTCACTTTTGCCAACTCTGCTGTCAATCCAATTCTGTATAATGTTGCTTATTTCAGACGTAAATGTCAGGAAATTCTTCTCTGTTGTACAGGGAACCCTGAAAGGCGTGGAGCAGGTACAGAAACCACTGCAAGAAGAAGTAACCATAAACAGCCACATTTGTCTTTCATTACCAGATAATTATTTAAAGTCTGAGCTGTGCCACACTTTGGGTTTTGTCTATGCTATCCCAGGTCACATAGGTCATTATGTTATAGTATTATGTGCCAGAGGACTAGGAAAAAAAGCTAAATATGTATTTTTAATTCCTGCAGGTAAAATTCTCTTGACTTCATTGCTTTGCCTCAGTAAGATTTGGACAGTTTAATCCAATGGATTGAATTCTCCTCTTACGCTGAAATAAACAGAAATATGGCAGTGAACTTGGTGAATGTAAAATAGTTGAATTAAATAATTTAAACTTTCTAGTGAAAATGTTCATCCTTACAAAATATCTGCTTTTTTATAATCCAATTTTTAAAGGGAGCTTGATTAAACACTTCAATAACTGACTGCCTGAATATAGGTTTGAGCAGACTAACTGAAACAAGGTGATGAATATGTGTTATCACCAAGTAAATGACCTGTTTGGTTCCATCTCGAATTAAAAATATGGACTTAATGCATGTGAATTTACAAGTAAAGAATAAATAAATAAATGGTTAATTGTCATGTGTAAAAGAGTTCTTTTAAAAATATGCATATTTTTAATGTCTTCACTAGTCATATAATAAAGTTAATTGGTGATATGTAGGCTTTCTGAAATTCCTTTCTCTTTTCTAAATGATTTCCAGTATTTTCTAGAGAAAATATAATGTGCTATTTGAAGAGAAAATACATATATTTTGGGATTTATGATAAATACTCTTTTAGTCAGAAATTGAAACCACTAAAAAAAGCAAAATTAAATTCTTATTTATCACCATGTCACCAGTTCAAAACAGTGCACTAAGATAACAAGGCTACTAATATCTGTGTCTAGTATCAGTGTCTACATATGTACAGATTTGCATACAATTTTCTTCCCCTGTAATCCAAGTTTATTAAAATGTTTCATTGGTTTATTAACAAGGTGAGCTACACAGCTCAGATAAATATATTGAAAATCTAAATGAAGCCATTTAAAGTATTTTCCAGAGAACACATGATCAGTGTGTTAACTTTACATCCATGGTGCTGTTACATGGTTTCTTTCCATAGGGTTGGATCTCCTTAAGAGCAAAATCCTGAAACACAGAAAAACCACAGTTGTGTTTGTCAAACACTCTAGACAAAATTTAAATACACGAACTTTCACCAAATTTAAAATGCATACATATCTCATTTCTTTAAAATGTTCTTGAGTCCAGCAGTCTGTTACTTGTAATAGTAATATAATTACCCTCCTCTGCAGTTTATAATTCCAAGGAATTTTCAGCTTGGAGCAAAACAGGAATTCATCTAATCTATTACACCTCTCCTGAGCATTTTAATACTTTTGCAAGCAAGATTCTGGGTAGATCAGTGATAAAAGAGTATCTTTCAGTGATGAAAGAGTCTATACTTTAACAAGCGTGTAGTTATTTGCCTAAAAATAATTAATTTAAGAATTTCTTTCAACAAAGTAAGAATCTCCGGACCCCCAAAACTCCTAATGCAATAGTAAATTAGCAGAGGAAATATACCACTCCTTGTTTCACAATTTTTGCTTCTAGCAAATGCTAAAAGCAGATGCAGCTTTCAACTCTACTGACATGACACAGTATTGTATTTACAAGTACTCTCACTTAATATTGACACTGACCTTGCATAAAGTTACTTGAGCTATTACTCTGAGAGACTACACGTATCTTAGCTTGAGCTATATTAGAGAAGGAGCTACCATCAGAAATTCAGTGTAAGTTAGACAAAAAACTTTCATTTCCTAGGCTTCTCTTTTGCCTTGAACAGCCAGTACTGATACATTCAGTATGCTTTAATTTTTTTTTATCAAGGTAAAATCAAGGTAAGTTTTGTGCGTCTATTGGTTGAGGGGACACACACGGACACCCCCCCTCCCACACACACACTTTCTCTCTTAATTAGCTTTAAGACATAAGCACATTATGCACAATTAGCAGCAGATATCAGCCTATTCTTACAGCATGTACTAACATCAGTCAGAATTTTACCACAGTGACAACGGGATGCAGGTCAATGCAGACAAACGAAGTTGGTTTGTTTTGGTGATAATTCTGTAGCTCTTAACAGCAGAGTCAAAACTAAAGTAGTAAGGTTTCCAGTCCACATATAAGGAATTAAACAAATTCTGTAAGAGTTTCTGATATGAAGCTTCCAAGAATTGGTGTTTTTTCAGTTTAGCTCACAATCATTCCCTCAGTCCCAAATGTGCTTGCTTTGCAGGAACTTTGGCTTAATGATACTGGAGAATTCAGGGTCAACTAGTATAGAATCAATCAAATAATAGGGTCCTGATCACATAAAGGGGAAAACACAAATTGCTGGCTTTAAATTTAATTTATACATTGGTGCTGGGCTCATAAACTCTGAAATAATCATTAACAAAAAAGTACCTGGGCTCCTATTTTTCAATTGCAAACTATGGAACTCACACAGTCGTATCAGCCACTGCACTCAACACCTAACATCTGAGTCTAAATTAGGATAGCAAACAAAGAACAGTGCGACTTGGTAGATTAGATATTTGGTATCTATAACAAACTAGAGGCAGCATGATCAACTTTTAAATTATCTCCCTAAACATCTCAATATTCAGCTTTCTCATTTTCAGAAATTTATATTCTTGCTGGACTTCATTTGAAAAGCAGTGAATGCAGGATTCAAAACAGAAAAGTATCATCAATTTATATGATGACATTGCTTCTTTTGTATCCTACCATTTGTGCAATCATACAAATCATTCACAAAAGTCGCTTCCATTTGCATTTATGATATCTCTTATTCTTGACTGTTGTAAGTCTCAACTGACTTATGTTGCCTCCAAATTCTCATTGAAGACAAAATTTTTTTACACTGTTGTCAGGCACTTTTTCCAGGTTGCTGATTAGCACTGTAAACAGCACCTACTTTAGCAGATCTTCAAGGCACCTTGTTATCAGCATACTACTTTACAACATGGCCATATATTACTCTCTGTTTATAGATCAGATGAACAGATAATAGAGCCACAGCAGCTGACTTTGCTCATCTGTTCTGACTTCTTCATAAAACACAAAAGTTCGCTCAGTCAATCCGGTTTGTTCCAGCATGTCACTGAGAAAAGCCTTTAATCTTGATTTACAGATTTCAGTGATGAAGAACATACAACGGCTCTTGGTAAACTGTTCCAAAGGTTAATGACCTTTGGAGTTAAACAAATGGCTGTTTATTTCTGCTCTGAAATGTGTCCCGTTTAAAGTTCCATCCATTTAAATGTTTTATTTCTATGTTTGCAAGTCGTTTTCTAGCCAATTCCTATTGCTTGTGTGGACAAGCACAGACTTTGCTCAGGTCAGCCTTTAACTTCTTTCTAACGAGAAAAGATCAAGATCTTTGAAGCACTTACTACAATGATACATTTTACAAGCTTTCAGTCGTTTTCTCTGCTCTTCTTTGAAACTTCTAATTAACCCCCAGTACTTTTTCTATTTATGGTTGTCACCATAGCAATTAGAGCTATGCCAAGCACAGCAATCTTATGTGAGTCTTGGTTTATGCATCCAAGAATCATATGAACTTTTTTGCTCACATCATTACATTGGGAGTTCCCATTCAGCTGATTCACCAACCAGGTCTTTCACAGATAGATTGTCTTCCAGGATATGAGGGGTGGGGAGGGAGTAGGGACAGGTACTACTATTTTATTTGTTCTAAATATTCTGATTTTTCTCCTTCACTCTTTACTATTCCCCATTCTGGGTGTAATTTTTATCAGTAAGTACATTATGTTTTCTTCTAGATTATTACCATTTGGCCTTTTGTAATATCCTTGAGCACAAGTGAGCTAATCTGTATCCTTCCCTGTATTGTAAGCTCAGCCTGACTCAAGATAGGGTCATGCTTCCAGTATGAGGGCTATGTCCTTCTTCCACAGCCCTTTGTGAAACGGTTGGCATGAGGACTTGTAAGAAAGGGTCTTCTCTAAGGTATCCTTTCCAAGACTTCTGTTTTCCTTAAAAGCCTTTCTGAAGCATTTCTCAAATAAGCTTTTAATTACTTTAAACTTCATTAAAGTTTTTACCTTTAATAAGGTAAAGAGATCCAATTAAAGTTACCCAATTTCTTTTTACCATAACTATGAAGTGTATCCTTACCATGTTTACTCATGCTACATTGATTTAATTGTTTTACAACTTCCTCTCATTACTGTTTCAGCTGATCTGATATGCTGCATGGAAAGCTATGCACCTCAGCTCTTCTTCAGATAAGGGAAGTAAAAGTTGGAAATAACTTACTACAAGCTCCAGTTTTCAAAAGACAATGCTACAGCCACTAAGTAAAAGACTTTATGCATTTAATATTTAATGTGCAAGAGAATCTCAGTGCTTTAGTCATTATTATTTAGTCTTTAAACCCTGAAATAAAATTCTTCAGAAAAAAAAGTTCTCACCATTATGAACGATAACTCTGTATTTTCTGTCCAAACAGAGGTCTATCTGCCTTTGTCTGACAATTTTCTGTGCACCTGGAGGCAGTCCCTTGGGGTCCCGGGAGAACACAATGGAATAGCTGTCAGCACAAGTGCCATCTGCATTTAGTCGGCGGCAAGAGTAATGAAGAGCATATGTATCATAATCTGTGTCCACTACCCAGTGATCATCATCTGGAAGAAACCATAGCAGAGAAGGAAAAGTGTTAGAGACACAAGTGAAATCTAGCAAATCAGGAAAGATTGCTGACATAACTCTGTAAAGAAAATACTGAGATGAAGATCAGTACAAATTATAACAGGTTAGCTTTTCATTTATTCCCGTGTCCAGTATTTAATTCCATGTTTATTTTCAAAAAGAAAACAAAGAAGGACATGCTAGGCCTGCTCCAGATGACTCAAATCTGTAAATATTTTCCTACCAGTGATGTTACTTAGACTCCATTTTTAAGGAAAATAATTATTGTGCAGTTTGCATGTGTGTTAGAAGCGTATTTGCTAGAAGTTCTGCCATAAACCCTCTTCTTAAAACACAGTTACAACTTTAGAGAATTCTTAACTATTTAGCTATGTAACCTGAAAAAAACCTGATCACACAAACACTTTATTCTAACAGAAGTGGGTCCGTTTTAGTGCTTGCAGTAAAACCTGACATATCTGCACCTTCCTCTCCTGGAGCAAAAAATTCTCCCTTGCAGTACATCTGCACTGGTGAAGGCAACACTCTGTTGTCTTCCCCTTCTCTCCTGTGGGCAGACACCAGACTTTTTAGAAGGGTAGAGTTTGGGGTTAGCTAGCAATCTGAAGTACCCATGACTCAGCAGCATGTTGTGAGGAGACCTGGCAACTATTTAAGACAAACTGGCATCCCAAACATGCTTTGTAACTGTGTCTTTAAACAGAATGGAGCTCCTGTCAGTTCCAAATTCTACCTGCTTCTCTTGGAAACAATCCAAGGAAATGTCTTGAGCTACAAAGCATCCAAATCTCTACTTGGCTCAAGGAACTAATTTGGCATGTGATGGACGACATATAAATATGAATATATCTATATATACATATGGACGTATTTGTCTCTTAAAACAGATAAATCTCAGAATTTGCAGACACAAGACCAAACAAAATAACATTTTCTAGATCTTCTTCGCTGCTTGGCCAGCTCTGACATCAGGATTCAGAGAGAACAGAAGCATCTGGTAACTGAGTTCTGAACTAAAACAAGTCTTAAAATACTTCATCTGCCTTTCATTTCTTTCCAAACAGTGGCCTTCAATTATATTGTTGGGTAACAAACAAAATAAATACAAAGATATACAAAGGCCAGGTCTTCACTTGTTTAAAGAAAGCCAACCAGCTGTCCCATATAAAAAGTAGTGATTGCCTTGTTCACATTAAGGCTTGCAGTATGATAGTTATTATGTCTTTTAAGAGTGTTTAAGAAATTCAACAGTACCTTTTCCTTCCCCAGCATGGACATACAACATAACTAGTCTTCTAAGTAGTTCTGCATCTTCTATAGTTTAGTACTCACTTCCTTTCTGCAGAAAAGAGGCGACACCCCAGTACTTCATCTTGAACTTGGCAGGATCCTCTGTGTCAGTGAAAGAGCCAATCATGTCAGCGCAGACATCCCAGTTACTGTAGCCAGACAAAGAAAATATCACATTCCAATCTAACAGCACAGGTTCAGTGTGACTGTGTGACTAGCACAGGAATAGCAGGTAGGATTGGAGCAGTAGCTTAGCAAAATGGAACAAGAGGAGAATGGCAAACAGCTTACTTGAAGAGTCTGACTCTGCCCTTTGCAGTGGCAGTCATTTTTCCATTCTCATCTACGGCAAACTGGGCTACCACATTGTCCTGCAGAAATAGCCCCTCAGGATCTTTTTTTGCCATGGCATACCAGGTGCCACTGTACTGCAAGGAAGGAAGAAAGGCTGCAATTAGACCTAGAACAATGGAAACATTGTAATCAGACAGTACAGAGTAGGGGAGGTGACAGAGGGAAGAGCATGCAGATCTTTGACACCATGCCTCAAAGGTGTACCTAAGAAACAAATCTAGCTGCTTCAACAGCATAAAGCCACCGATACATCCTAGTGCAGTCATAATTTGTGGAAATATTTACTTTTTTTGGTAAACTTATCTGTATCTGCAGCTGTCCACTATAAGGAATACAAAGTTTAGTGGAAAAAGGGTAACTGGCAGATTGTGACAGACCTATGTGTATTTTTTTCCTTGCAATGGTGTCTGAAAACACCAAAGTATTAATTTTTCATGGAAACAACCAAGTCAATACACTCCTTTTGCTTATACTCTGCAGTTTGAGACCAGTCTGCTAAAACTCAGTTTCTGCAGTATTCCTTTATCAGACGCATCAGGATCCAGCATCTGTGGAGGTGTGGACGCCACACACTTCTGCCGTTTCTTGGTATTACTGTCTGTGACTTTGAAATGTGAACACACTGGTGCTACTGAATGCCAAATTTTGTAGCCTGGAAAGAGGAGTCATGCAAGGCATCACAGATCCAGGAGAGAAAAGATTTACCCTGGTCTTGTCGAAGTTCTCCTTGACTTTGAAGCTGCTTACTCGGCAGTCCCGCTCCGCAGTGCTACTGGCCAGCAAGGCCAGTGACAGCAGCAGCAGCCAGGGCAGAGCTCTCTCCGTGTGGGCCATCCTGTCCCTGCAGCAAACAGAGAATAGCATCAGAAACAGGCTCTGTCATGCAAATGAAGGGAGGAAGGCTGCCCTGACAGGTCGCCAGGGCATCATGCAGTTTTCCCTGATGCATGTGCAGGCAAGGCACCTGGTTGTCCCCAGCCCACAACAGCAGGGTCCCTTACAGACAGTGCCGATCCCTGGAGCCTCTTGAGACCCCAAGTGTTGATGGTGGTGGCAGTGCCCAGACAGGGAATGCTTTATGTAGTCCTGGGGCTTTCGCAATCCGCTGAGCCACAGAGCCAGCATTGGAGAGGGGAGCAGGGAGGCGGGTTGATGGATGCTGCAGGCTGGGGCCCCTTCATAACAGTGTCTTGCGTAACACCCTTGGGCTCAGGTGGTCTTTGACCTGATCTGCAGCCAAGCAGGCACTAGGAACAAATGCCTCTCTTTGCTTTTCCTAACCCACAAGCAGAGCTCACACCTGGGGGAAGGGGTGTGCACATGTATGGGGAGAACAAATGGAATGAGAGGCATCCCACCTTTGCAGTGGGAGAGTGAACTGCCTCCACCTCCTCTGTGATTTTGCACACTGCAGTCCAAAATCCATCTTACCCAATATGCGCGACCCAGTTACAAGGTGCAGACTTGTTTCCTCTGCCTCCTCCCCAAAGTCCTTTCCTCTTTTGCCCTGATAAACATCGGCAAACATAATACTTGCAAGTTTCTGCTCATGTTTCTGAAAGCCTGGTCATGCCAGGACCTCTTCAGGTCCTCATGACTGGTTCCCTCTTGCTTCCAAAAGGCTCTCTTGGGTGCTAAATCATCTCCTGAGCAGCTCCCAGCAACAGGAACTGGGGCCCTGCACATCCTCAGGATGGTGAAAGAGCCCTTTTATGTGGTTGCAGGACTTAAGTGTGGCCTGCAAATACCCAAATGCATGTACACACCACATCTGGCCATTTTGACATTAATTTTAAATCAGATATTCCATAATTTCTATTCTGTTTTTGGCAAATTGCTTTCAGTTATATAAACCATTATTTTCTCCTGTCCAGGCAAGTTTTGCTGCCTCTCAGTCAATATTTGTTCTCTAGTTTCAACATCTTTAGGAAGCATTAGAGAAAATCTGTTAATTATTTTCTAGGCATGTAACTAGAGCAGGATAGGAATGATTGTTACCAAGAGAACTAATTCACCTACTTTTTTTACCTCCCAGTCTTTTTAAAGAATAAAGGCAGAAGCCTGTTATTTGAAAGGCCTGTGTTCCTTACTCTAAAAATCAAGTAAAAATATAATTTAAATATGGAGATACCAATGTAGTATAAAAAAAATACTTCAATAGTAGCCAATGTACAGCTTTAACCAATTTATTCAGCATGGCCTTTCCCAGAAGTTTACTTATCATTCCTTTCATACATTCATAAAAATATTAGACTTTTTTCTATTGCCATCATTTACAATCTCTTCTCATATATAATGCGAACAGTCTGATTGATTTATCTTCCTTTTCTGCTTTATGTTGGAGGCTTTTTGCACAGTGAGTATGTTTTGTTCTCTTCCTCAAACATCTATTGCTCAGGGCTGTTCCATGTGTGCCTTTGATTTCCTGGATAATACCAGACACTAAAAATTCCACTATGTTTAATATTAAGCTTCTATTTGCAGTAAAGAACATATTTAACACAGGGAACCAGAAGGGTGTATGCATATTAATTATCCTGAAACTCTGAGTAGTAGCTTTCCAGTAAGTCAACATTTCCATTTTTAAGCTGCGATTTTCAAATTTACTAATTCCTCCAGAGACTGAAGAGAAAAAGTAACCTATACTCTTCTGGTGACTTTTAGAATCTTGCCCCAGTCTGAGGCAATGGTAATGCCAGGGATACATACACATTTTTATAAAACCTTTACAAAACACTCACTGGTCTTAATATATGAATTCATCATATGAACAAAATCAAAATCAACTTGGATTTTCTTTGTTCAGTGTCTCACATGACTGATAGCAATAAGATGGATTATAGCTTAATTAAAAAGCTTTGAATCTATTGCTTTATTTAATACCAAAGAAAACAATTATTTCTTTATTGTCTGCCAATTTGTGAACTATTATCATTTCTCCTGAGTTTGTCCTGTTCAAAAATCTGTATACTACTTTATATTACCAGAGAGGTTCTTGCAGGATCAAATCTATTCCTATAAAGTTTTGTCAATAGCATAATTATCTAAGAACTTTTCAAAGGAGTCTACAGTCACTCGTCCAGATAAGTCAAAACCTGCTGAGATTTGACCACCTCTGAAAATCTAGGTCAGTGTCCCTGTTATACATACTGCTGTTGTCAGAAGATTTACAGGCAGGAAATGAAACCAGGCATCAATGAAACAAAAGTTTACTTCTGTTAATAAGTTTTAGTAAGATCAGTTTTAAATGTGTGCAAGAGATATTACAGTCTCTTAAATTAATCTGATGTTATCAACAAATTAAATCAGAAACATGTAATTTTGTATAAGCCATGGCACAGCTTTTCTTTAATTGTGTACCTCCACTGATCTCCACAATATTTGCCAGCTCGTATTTGGCGGAGGTGCCTGACAGACTTGGTAATTATAACTTCCAACTCATTCAGGTCCTCAAGTCTGGGATCTGTACAGACTTCAGACAATGCCCAAGAAAACTCTTCTTTTGACCTGTTATCTTTGGGAATTTGGGGCAGTGCAGCTACGGTGAAATCACACCAGTACTTCCCAGTCAGATTTCAACAACTGCAGAAGAGAAGCTGGGCAAGCCAGTGTGGCATGAAGGTTACACAGGGAGTTTGGCTCTCTGCCTCCTCTGCTTTAGCTATACCTCCAATGCTGCCTACCTGAGACACAGTTTACATTGATGAAGTCCTTTCAGAGTTACAGCTGAAGCTCTTCCTTGGTTCCATGGGACAAGGCTTTTAGGCAAAAAGACTGCTCTTTCGTTGGTCATGTTTAGATCAGGGTGTGTTGGAGGAGGAATGGAAGGTTTCTAGCAGATGAGCATTGCTATGGCAATTCAAGGGTGAATTCTTCCTCAGTCCTAAGAGATACAGCGGTGCCGGCAGAACTGTGTAAACTCATAAACAGTGTAAACTTTGCCTCAGTCAAATGTCATTTGGATTGATTGGGCTCTGGGTTTGCCTGAGAAATGATGTCAGCAAGTGATCCTCATCCAGACCTAGATATTCACCTCGCAGATTGATACTTCTCATGTAAAATTGAAAGGAACTTGGGCCAGGATTTCAATTGAATCTGAGAGGAATATACTTAGATCAAGTCAATGGTATACAAGGATTTCTAGGTTCTGGGAAAGCTCAGACAATTACATTTAAGAGAATTATTAAAATATTGATAACATAAGTTTCATACACGACTTCTGATGCCTGAGGCTGGCAGCGTATTATGAATAGTACAGAAAGTTTTTTAAAATTCACTATGTATTTTTTGGAACTATATTTAATGAAAGGGGAAGAAGATCTTCTACCTTTGAATTTTGCCAAGAGGACAGAAAAGAGGCTAACTTCTGGCAGTAATTCTGTGACTGGATTAATTTCTACATTAATAGCATGTAAAATTCTGCAATATTTTCAATTAGGTATAGCAAGGGAAAAAATAGAGAAGGAAATAGCTGGAAAAAACCACATTCATTCTAGGAATTATTTTATCTTTATTTATGACTTTTTTAAAAAGGAAGAAGCAAGAGTCAAATTACTGTTTAAAACATTTTTAACACTGCAACTTTCAAGCTTTATGTATTTAAAGAACTAAAATTTTATTTTTGTTCATGAGAATAAGTTTAGCTCTTAGGAGAAAGCTGACTCAAAAACTGCTAGTAGAAATGGACCATCCATTTCCAGCCAGACTACACATAGATTGAAAGACTTTTTGCTGTCTTCTCTCGATTGTTTATTTATAGAATGCCATCCACAAACATGAGTATCCATTAAACTCTCAGAGGCAGATTTTGCAGGCGAATGAATGAGCACTGTGTGCACAGAGCAGTGGATGCGAGTGCAGCCAACTGTCCTGTGAAACCAGACTCGCATCAATAACAAATGGCATGAGCCGAGCCAAGGAGCTCCGTGTACTTTGTAAGGGACGACTGTGTACACTATCACCATCACAGCTGTTCCTCTTGGTGGCAGTCTGAGTACAGAGGGCAAGGACAGAATGGAATAGAAAAGATTGCCCTTTGCTCCATGCCAGCCTGTATGCTACCTGTTTTTGTAATTTAACAACACGACATTTTGTTTAGGGAGTAAATGTACACTGAACTCTTTACGAACAGTATTTGCTAACAAAACTAGTTTAAAATGGTACCTCTATTTTCTTTTGCAAGTCTTTCTAAGGATTTTGATTCTGAATTGAAATTTTTTTCTGGGCATGTTACTAAAATGGAAACAATTTGAAGAAAAGATCCAAAGTTCTCCAACAGGCTGGCCAGCCAGGTGAGAAGAACTCTAAATTACAAATGATGGAGGACACAGATGTATTGAAGTGAGTCCAGCAAAGAACTACAGAGATCACAGAGCAATAAGAGAATATGACAAAAACAGAGATTGAGAGAGCTGGGACTGTTCAGCCTGAAAAGAAGGTTTGGGGGGATCTTAACAAGGGTATACATATCTGTCAGGAGGGCATGAAGAAGACAGTCAGACCCTTCTCAGCAGTGCTGAATAACATTCTCAGTAATAAAAAATTGTCAGGTAACCTAAGATCACCAGGGAGTAAATGTGACAATGGCTGAGATTAAAAGGCTGCTGCCTTTTGCCTTAGTCTGTATACTAAAATTCATGCCAAGCTGTGAAGAAATCCATGCTTTTGGTCAAAGCTGCAGTGCATCTGGCAACCCAGGTTAACCCCTTCACACTAGACTGGCCATTTACTTCAGGAAATCTCTCCTAGATTCTATAATCTCTGTTGATTACTCATTTCGTGATCCCCCAGAGTTAATAATTGGTAGTTTTAAGAGAACATAAACACTTACAACCATATGGAAAAAACAGTTAACTTACTATCTTCAGTGTTTATGGTTTTAAGATTATTTTTGTAAGAAAAGAGATAGACAATTACTGTAAAAGAAATACGAAGTTCAGGGTATTTATAAGGTTTCCCAGAAGATATCAAGTCAGTGACACCAAAACATTTCAATGTCAAAACCTGGCTATGTTAGGGTCACACAGTACCTGTTGTAAAAACCTACAGAATCCATTCTCATAACCTATCCATTTAAGAAAAAAAAAAATCTGAATACTAATTTCTTGGATTATACATAGGACTCTCCAATGTCCGGACGGTGACCACAATATTATCCACATCAAAAGCCATGCATTTGAAATAAGCACATTTGATCTGTGTTTTTTCAGAAAATCTTAACTGAATAAACCACATTAACTGCTGTCAGGATGGGCAGAGACGTTGAGATACAAACACTGAGCTGAACTGGGAAACCTTATAAATGCCTTTGACATTTACGTGCTGCTTGAATCTATTTAAATAACCATGTCTGTCAGTTATCCTTCTTAGGAGTTTCCATGTATCACAAGGGCTCAGGAATGGTCTACTACTAAGAACTACTCCATAAATAGTTTGATTTCTGTAGGTACTATGAACGTCAAAGGCAAATGGCATCATATGTATTAAAATTGCAAAACACACATTTCTGAGAGTCTCTGAAATTAAATGAAGTTTAAATACAAATGTGAATTAGCTTTAATAAAGATAAAATGTTCAATGCTGTGGAAAAAAAGGAGATTAAAGGAGATAGAACAGAAAATAAATGTCATATTCCAGCAGAGAAACTTTAAAATTCATTACATTTCAAAAAGGACTTCTGTTGGTTTCTGATACTTCTTTCCATATAATTTCACAGTTTACAGCGCGAGAGTGCAATTTTAAGAGTGAATCTAAATTAAGGAAAGTACAATAAGAATTGCATTATGAGATAAGAATGATTATAGGACAGCCCAACTAGATCTGAAATATTTTATTACAAAGAAAATGTATCACTTTGTAGTAGTACCTAATTAAAATTTTTTCTTTATTTGTTATCTCAAAGCACAAATAGCATAATTTATCCTTTGCAAGAACAGGTGAGCATGAGGGAGATTTGGTGAAATCATGATAAGTATTTTAGGCGATCTTGTACATAGAAAAAAAAGATAATAAAATGGTTGTAAATTTGTTAGTTTGCAAAAATGTAAACCTCCCCAGCCTTCCTGCCCCCAAAGAAAATGGTATCATTTGGTCAGTTTGCCTGTATTCACTTTCTCTCCCTCCAGACAGTGACATGCCACTCTATTTCACTGAATTAATGTGATCACAATATGAAGAATTGATGTTTGTAAAACTGATTTCTCACATGTGAGAAAGATGAATGTGTAAGTCTTACACAGAAGTTAATTTTATAAAATGTTTTAGCTGGGCATGAGACAGGTCCTCTATAGACCCCTTCTACTTCAAAGCAATTACTCTGTGGAATGTTCCAAAGTCAGTAAAAAAACATGACTGAACACATAATGCAAAAAATTGTTACAATTCCTTCACATGATTTCATTAAGGCTGTTCAAAATCCTCTTCTTTTAAAGCACAGAATGAAAAGTAATGAGCTAGAAATCAGGAAGATGATGAGAAATAATTTAGCTCTGTGTACAATTACATACAAACTTCTTTTCAAGTCGCTACTGCATTTATATATATTGATCAAATCATGAAATTGCTAAAAGACTAAGATATGTATGTGCCTTTCTTCTGCTGTTTTCTTGTAAACTCTGTGTGTGTACAATTGTAAGAACACACTGCTGTGCTGCCACAAGTTCCTATCACCAGGTCACCTGTCAAGAAGATGCTGCAAACTCACACACCCACCAGGGAGGGGCCTGTCCCCCAGGCTGCTGGGGGCAGCAACCCCGTCAGAGAAAAGAAGCCAGGCCAAAATGTGTTTCTAATGTGCTGCTTTCTGTATACCTTCCAAAATCTACAGAGCATCTGCAGTCTGGCAAAAATTAGTGTCATACATAGTGTTTCATATCATGGTCAGAGGGAAAAGTAATGTTAGGTGTCACCGCACATCTATCAGTGACCTGTTCTTCGTGCTCGACAGTAGCTGTGTCAGTTGCCCATGTTGATTCTTTTAGATCTGTTGATAAAAACAAATGTTGACACACTGTGGCTTCTGGCAAACAGATGATGTTGTACTTTGGCAATTACTCTTTACAAATTAAGAATTGCAGAAGGTTATATATTTCTTTTCTTACACCAGGAATCTCTCATTGCTTCTGATCTACGTGGATGCCATAAACAGAAGATAAATTGTATTGCAGTCCTCCTACTGTGCTGGAATTCAGATCTGTTTCAATGAACACAGATCGTCTACTGTCATAGTTGGCACTTAAATTCAGCCTTCTGACTCATGTAGCCTTGGAATATTTGCTCCTTAAATTCAACACATTTTCCATCATTCGTTTTCCATTCATGTATGTAACATTGAACTTCTAATAGTAGGAAACTTTAAGCATGTATAACCATGTATCTGTACCTCTATAGATACATGGTTATCTATGGTATATCTATGACCAGACTCAAGATTCCCTCTTTGCCCAATATTTGTCAGTTTTTATCCGTATTCAACAGAGCAGACATCTCCAACTTTTTCTAAAGAAAGTATAGACCCTGACTGGATATTTATGCTTATAGAATAAAAATTTTACTGTTTCCTCAACTCAGTTTGAATTTAATGAGTTTTCTGATTTTCTTTCTTTTGGCTCTCTCTTTTTGAAGAAAAAGAATAAGACATATTGGGCTGTGCTAAGTCAAATTCTAATTCTTATATTACATCTTCACCTAGGTAAATAATTTGAGCACTTGAGCAAACTCAGACTTCTGTAAGGTCATAAGGATTTCACCCATTTTATTCATGTATAGCTTCATGATTATTTACTTCTAGTAATCCGATTTCTATCATCACCTGACTATTTCAAGGAAAACTAAATTCTGCCATTTAAAAGATTTCTCCATAACATTCTGTTTTCCTGCCCTTAAGTACCTCTCACAAATACACGTGTGTACATCTGTGCACGTGTATAATGTGGGGGACTCATCTGGGAGGAATTCCTCATATGAAGTTTTAATACGAAATTCTGTGTGCACAGTACAGTATATACGCTGTGAATGAAGGAGATAATGTACAGGTATACATATCTACACATCAGACAATTTTATAAGAATTAACTGGTTAGTTTAAAATGCTGAAATGATTCCCTGAGGATTTATGAGATAAGAATGCTCAAGGGTTTAGTGTCCTGACATCTCTTTAATTAGCAGCCTCCAAGATCTCACACTAAGAAGATGCTAAGCCAGTGCCTTCTGTCATATCTCGAGAGTATCAGAAGGCTCAGAAGCCACAGAGGAAGATGAATGTATTATGTCTGTGAGCTATACAATATGTATAAAGTATATTTTTCTTACTAGCAACAGGTTAGGACTTCTCGCTACCATTCTGCTTTGATGGTGATGCAGTTCTAAAAGAAATCCTAAGAAAAATCCAGCAAAAATGGGTGAGGTAAATAAAGATGCTGTTGAAAAATACTTGGAGAACAATCCCCAGTTTGCCAAGGAGTATTTCGACCGAAAAATGAGACCAGAAGTGCTGGGAAGTATCTTTAACGTGAAGCCTGGAGATGTGAAGGAAGGAGTCAGCTTCAAAGACATGTCCCGTCTGGAGGAGTGTGACATAATTTTTGAGTTGGTAACAGAAATCCAGGATGAAGGATATGTTATGGAAAAGATTGTGCACAAGTCCTTGCAGAGGCTGGCACAGCTGCTGGCAGCTGATCGGTGTAGTATGTTCATTTGTCGTTCCCGAAATGGTATTCCAGAGGTAGCCTCCAGGATTCTCGATATCACTCCAACTTCCAGCTATGAGGAGAATTTGGTGAAACCAGAAAACGAGACTGTTTTTCCTCTGGACATCGGGATAGTGGGATGGGTTGCTCATACCAAGAAGTTTTTTAATATACCTGATGTGACAAAGGTAAGTGACTTCTCTTGGGGAAGGGGCTTCTGTGCATTTCCTTACTCAGCTTCCTGCCCTGGGCTTGAGGTGAAAAGTAGTTCTTCAGAAAAATCACAGAGACAGAAATCCAGACCAATAACATGAGAAAATCATCAGCGGAGATGGCTTAAAATCCAACAGAACCACATCATGTAGCCTAGTTAGGTGTTTTCAGTGTCCTTAAAGTAGTTGTAATGTCGATGACTATAAGGGAATGGAATATTAGATAAATAAAGACCATTAAATACTTGAGTTTCTGCTCAACAAGGCAGGCTCGTATTCTGTTTTCCAGTATGGGCTTGCAAGTGTTCTCTGTTAACATTCCACGCTGCCATGCATGCATCTCTGAATCATTTAATTTGCAGCTTTTGTAATGAAGATGTATCCTTATTAGTAAGTGAATGAGGAACAGATGAAGATGATGTCAACATACATGTCAGTGTTTGATTTAAAATGGGTTTGATTTTGAGTACGTTTGGATCCAGGGCTTTTGTTCAGAACCATTTTCTATAGAAGAAAATTAATGAGTCAGGGCTGTTCTGACATTTTTGAAGTTCCTGTTGAATATGCACTGAATCACCTTCTTTCTTTAAGGTGCTGATAAGAGTTTATTTATTATATTATTTATTCATTTTATTTACATATTTATTATTATTATTAATTATAAATGTTAATTAAAATGATGAGTGACCTAACAAAAGTTAAACACACATGTATGAGGTCTGCTTTAGATACTGCTCTGAAATACATGGGGAAATGTAAATACGCTTTGAATTTGAAGATTACTTTAAAAATAACTAACCTTGCATCATCAAATGCTGGTATTTTAATTTCTTTTTAGTCCTATGTGGAAAATCTGAACATAATCAAATGGTGCTAATATAACTATCAAGATGACAGCCTGGATTCTCAGTGTTTCCCATACAGTCAATATAAAATTCCAGAATATTTTAGAGATAGAAACCACCTCAGTGTCCTAAGCACCATGTAAATAATGAACATATTTATCCACTGCAATTATCTATGTTTTCCAGGGAGTAAACAAAAAATAATATATTTTATCACACTAAAAGTTATGAAGGACTGCTTTTAATGCTCAGAAACAAATGAATATTTATATATATGAAAAGAACATTCTAATATATAGTAAACTGCCTCAGATATAAGTAGAATCACAGGGGCAAACAGAGGACTGACTGATTTGAGAAAACAAATCAGTTGATTTTCAACTGGCCATTAATATCCTTTCTTCGATGGTTACTGTTCTGACAAGGAGTGTCTGATTTACTGCCTCTTACCACCACGTGGGGAGATTGGAGGATAATCCATCCAAGTTCATAAGACTGATTACATGAGAAAAGATCAGGAGGATCAAGGAAGGTGTGCCTCCTATCGGACACTGCACTGCTTCTTAATATCATTATGTGAGAGGTGCCCAGAGCAGGGCTAACCAAGAATTTCTGTGTTTGCAATTTGTTGGATTTGTTCAAAATTTTGTGGCAAATGGTATTTGAATATGCTTATGTAACAGAACTTTTCTGTCCACCTGATCCTCCTAGGTGTTTTGTGCTCATAAATTAATTTATGTCAGCTGAGTATCTGTTACTATTCAATCATTCTAAGGTTATCTTTACCCAGGCACCCATTTGCTCTCTTAGGATTACTGAAGTCTATGTCATTAGGCACACATTTAAAAATGCAATTAAACTATTGTCCCATTAATCTAAATTTGGTAACGAAACATCATCAGAATATTGAAATTTTATTAGTTAATTGCAAAACTCTCAGAGAGTTCTCTGGGACCAAGGTTTGATATTTAAAAACAACCCTGAAGATCTCAAAAATGTCAGCATTTTCATTCTATGTGTACAAAAATTCAGTGTCCAAGTCCACACTCCTCACACAAGCAGAGTTCCTAATTATGTCATCAGAATCTTTATCTCCATAGCAAACCCGGAACTGCAGCTTGAGTCAGTCACAATTAAGGAGTATAATTCGTCCAAAGCAGCAGAAATATGTAGCCACTGAAGTGTTTATCACAATTTAGAAAGGATTATTATTTTTCAGTTCACTACATGTACACTTCAGTCAAACTAGATTGTCTGCTACCCAAATTCTGAACAAAAAATGACAAGCAGAGTTAAGCCAGAGAAGAATTTTGCCTCTACTGCCTTGTGAAAATACAAAATGCACAATGATTACTTCTAGTTGGCTATAGTACTTTAAAAATGTCATGTCTAGCCACTTTCTACTGTTGACACAGTCCATATCCAAACAGCATAGTGTTTTTTAAGTCTTAAGTACATGACAACATTGACAAACCCACAGTGTAACATTTTCATGCTTCAATCATCACCGCTTTATAACAAAAGTAAATGCAATAAAAGATCACAACAGCAATAAATCATTGGGGAAAAAAAATTGACTCCACTTTTAGTGCCTGGTAACCAGTTCTTTAGGGATTATCTCCTTCAACCTGGAAAGGTACCAATAAACGTGAGGAAGCTCCTCATCCTGACTAATGCTCCAGAAAAGAAAAGCAGAGGAAAAGATACAGACCTCTGATAATTAACTTAGTGGTCAGAACAGTCTCCTCCCCACAAGATTATGGACCTGTTGACTGTGAGAGCTAATAGCATTTAAACCAGGATTTAAGAGTTGTGAGAAACAGGAGGCCAGGCAGGACCATTACCCTAATAATTTGTCTCATATTATTCACAGGATCTAGTGGAGTATGTGCCTCAAATATTACAAAGAAAAAGAACAGGCTGCAAAAAATTTGATATGTCCATTAATATTCTTTAAACAGTAACTGATAACACAGACAACATTATAAAGGAGCGTACAATTACCTTACATTTTTCTCCAAGGCATTATTTCCAAATAAAACTAAGAACTAAAAAATAGCTCTACAAGGAGTACGTCTTTTTTGGGGAATCAAAATCTCACATTCTCAGCTTGTAAGAACCAATAACAAAGACTTTATATATTTGCTTTAATCCATAACCTATTTAAATTATTGCACTGTTCCTTTCAACTCAGAGGTATTTGAAGACAAGGATTTAATTAAGAACTGGAAACTCAAGAAATAATATTATTTGTTTTAGTTGAGTAAAAAATCCTAAAAATGGTGAAAAAATGCTTCAAAAGAAGTGAAGGCTTTTGAATTAGGTCTATAAAGGGGCTGAAATGTTTTGGTGCTGAAATAACCAGCCCTCATTTTTAGAGGTCCTGCACTGGAATTCACAACCCCAGTGAAATGAAGAAACAAGAGACTGTGGGAGATTCCAACTCAGATTAAGCAGCCAGAAGAGTGATTGTTGTGGCACCTAATTTAACCATTGGAAACCTATGGTACAAATCAACTCAAGCACATCTTGAAGTTGCAAGCATTGATATCATCCCTTTGTAAGCTGATCCAGCTTCAGAACAGCAGCTCTACTCTTTAACCCATGGGTGGGAGAGACTTTAATTCCAGGCCTGTCTAAATTGACAGGAGTTTCAGATTATTGTGGATGTTCTGGTCCCCAGACTCCAGGCTATCTGAGGTAGCTTTTTGCTTGGGAATAATATGCACTGTAAATGTTAATGTCTGCTCCTCCATTTTACCTTACCTTGATAATAAATAGCAGATTGTCAAAAACTCATACTCAATAAATATTAACTGGAAAAATGGAAACATCTTCTATGACGGCTAAGATTTAGTCAATTTACCAGAAAATATTTTAACACCGAAACAAATTTCTATAAATTGTGCCTTCCAGAAGAAGACCCCAAACAATTCTTTCCTTAATTTACTATTCTAAGATGAAAGCTCCCAAAACTGAAGCAAAATGTACATTAAAATTTAAAATTAAAATCTCCCTTTTGTCTAATTTTCTTGTTTTATGTGAAAAAACACTTAATATAATACAAATCCAATTTCAGGAAGTTGCAAAATAGTCACTACATATGGCAAATAACAAGCAGGCATTTCAGTGACATAATTGAAAAGTTCAACCCCCATGTTCTGTTAAATATATATTAATTTCTCCTTGATTCAGTTTCAGAACTCTAGTGATGTTGACAATAGCAAAGTCAATTTGTTCTGTAATGCTATTAAGTTACATCTTAAAATGAAATTTACATCCCTGACCATACATAATTTTTGGAGTGTGGCCTAAGAAAGGGCCAACTCATTTAGCTAATTGGGTTTAGATGATGGTAGGTGCTTTTTATTTTCTATTCATACTCAATTATATCACTATGAAACGAAAACATTTGTGAGTTGAAATTAGGCTAAGTAGAAGTAAGAGATGAAGCATTATAGTACATTAATACCACCTATCGAGTGGTTAAAATTTTGAGAAATCTGAGCCAATGCAAGATGATCAGTGGAAGAAAATATCAGGAAGAGAAGAAAATACTGTAGAACTACCAGAAAGAAAACCAGAAACATGTGGAGATAATGCAAAGAAATATGTGCAGTCTGAGCTCATCTATCCAACACAGAATTCCCCGCCCAATATGAGCAAAATAGTCATAACTGCAAGGGGTCACAGTAACCCCTTCTCCCTCTGTGCTTTACAAGGGGAAAGAGGTGGAGGAAAACAGGCATCTGCTGTCTTGGCCCTATCACCTCACCTGCAGAATCAAGTCTTATCCCTTGTTGTGTTGGGTCACTTCAACCGCAGGCAGCACTGCAGGGAGGGGCTGCTGGAAAGCTGCCTGGGAGAAAAGGACCTGGGGGTGCTGACCAACAGCAGCTGAACATGAGCCAGCAGTGCCCAGGTGGGCAAGAAGGCCAAGGGCATCCTGGCTTGGATCAGAAACAGTGCGGCCAGCAGGACCACAGGGCAGAGATTGTTGCCCTGTACCAAGCACTGGTGAGGCTACACCTCAAATCCTGTGTCCATCTGTGGGCCCCTCACTACAAGAAACATATTGAGGTGCTGGAGCATCTCCAGAGCAGGGCGACGAAGCTGAAGAAGGATCTGGAACACAAGTCCCATGAGGAGTGGCCCAGGGAGCTGGGGGTTTCGAGCCTGGAGAAAAGCAGGCTCAGAGGGGCCTTATCAGTATCTACAAATCCCTGAAAGGTGGGGATCAGCCTCTTCTCCCAACTAACAAATAATAGGATAAAAGGAAGTGGCCTCAAGTTGTGCCAGGAGAGGTTTAAATTGGATATTAGGAAACATTCCTCCATCGAAAGGGTTGTGCTAGCTGGTCATTCTAGCCGGGTGCTGGTGCTGGCTTACTGCAAATCCAGGATATGTTGCATGTCTGAGGGCCTATCCAAAGAACTGATCATTGTATAGTAAATGGCTTGGTATTTCAGCTTTAAATGGAGCTAGTAGGAAATGCCTGCAAATGTGCTACAGTTAGGGAGTTAGCAGCAGATTTCTTTTCTGTAATTTCTCTTTTAAAGCCTATTTTGTGATTTAACTGAGAGCTGAAAGTCCAAAACATTGCTCTAAAAGACAGCTTGATTCATAAATCAGGCTCAAGTAGACTAAGTGTCCACATTCACGCAGTCATGGAAGCACCAAGATGTTCTGGCTCTGGTACTGCAGACCACACTTCCTGCTTATTTGTCTGTGAACATGATTTCTTAGATATTGTGAAAAGTGATTTTCTTTGGAAAAAAGAAGGATCTTATGTTCCCAAGCGAAAATACTTTTAAAACTTTGTTGGAAATAAAGGCTTCAAAACTCCTAGCAATTATGTATAAAATATTCAATAATGAAAAGCCTAATACTAAGCACAATTTTTTGCTTGTATATGCAAATCATGTGAAACAGGAGTCTGTATGTACTGTGGGAATGCTGCCAATGCATTAAAAGGTATTTTTGTCTTTCTACTTTGCACTATCTAGGCACAGGACGGCATGTGGTTACTGAACTTTCTGTTTATTAATAGAGACTTGTATTAAAATTTTTCTGTCCTCTGCAAAAATTGCATGACCAAAGTGCTTCTTCTGAACACTTCTGATCACCACTGCTTGTACCTTCATTCTGGAGTTATTAAACAAAGTAAGACACAGCTCATTTGGTGTCTACAGATCCCTTTTAAGTATTCAGAAATCCAGGAGTGTCTGAAATTTTTATTTATTCCTTCATAGCAGAATACAGCACCCTAAAACCAGGAACCTGGGCCTCGCCAGGATGCTAGATGCTCTCAGTGGGACTACAAAACAGGGTCAAGTTACTGGTCTGATTTACTGGATTTTCAATGGTTAAAACAGTCAGAAGCCCAAAAATTGGAGCTCAAAACCACACCCAAGTCCAGAATGGTTGTGTCAGTAGATAATACATCCCACAGAAAAACGAATATTTCCATGTAATAACATACTTTTAGTTTAGCAGGCTGCAGGACAGTATTTGATTCTCACACAGAAGAGACAGATTGCCTGGCATTTTCTCTGGGTGTCGGTTAAATGAGATATTCCTATACCTTTCTCTGGGAAAAACAGAAAACTCAGGGAGTTTGTTGGAAGTAGAGAAAGCATCCCCTTTTCTCATGGACAATATATTTGAAAGTGGCTACACTTCCCAGGGACCCAAACACAGCCTGATACATTGAACGAGATTTATGGAGATGACACAGGCTGTCCTTAAGAGAATCAACACTCTGTAAGAGAGCCCAGGGCATAAATACAATATTTAAGAGTTACTTCCAGACATTTAATTTGTTTCACCGAAATGCAGCCCTAGAAGGAAATCTAAAACGTAAACATAAAAGATGGACTGCCTAAAGACTATGAAAAACAAGGAAAAAACCCAAACCCTAATATTTTGATGACATAATAAAATTCTGTCCTTCTTGTTAGAGTTGTATATGCTATAAATTCAACATGTACTAGAAACAATTGCTAGAGGGAAGAGGGGCAAAAGGAAATTAAGAGGAAAAATCTAAATAATATAACAATTTTAGTTCTGGCATTTCCAAGCATTGTCATGCTTGATTTTATAACCTAGAAAATGCTTATTTGTTTGGGGCTTTGTTTAAGTAGATTTATGTATAATCTGCGGAAGCTGGAGTTCCATTATGTGGCATGCTGCAACATTCTCCAGCCTATCGGCAAGGAAGACACCTTGGGATGCACCAGGCAGGTCTCAGCTGCCTAAGCTAATGCAGTAATTAATACCAGCGATGTTTGCCAGCTCTGGTGGTAGACATGCAGTATAAGCAGGTTCACAAATATTTGCTAATTGCAGAGGACTGGTAAGGTTTGGGAATCTTGGTTCTGGGTGAATGTCCTGAAAACAGGATTCCATTTGCCTCACTTCGGCCAGCTGATGCTCATATCCATGATGTTGATGGGTGGTCTGACTTTCCTTGGTTACCAGGCAGCTTCCTGCCTCTTGACATCCTCATTTAGCACCAACTGCTTATCACCTTGAGAAACCAGTACCAGGCCTGCTAAAGGAAATTCATGGAGACTCTGCCATTTACTGCATACCAGGACTTGAGTGCTCAACTCTCTGAAGAAGTTTGAGTACTGTTAGCAGTAAATTGTGAGGGGATGAAAATGGCTCTGTGAAGACAGTCTAGCTATTTTAGCTGCTTAGTAGAACCAAGGCATTTCTCGGTACAAAAGGATCAACAGATTTCAAACCCTCAACTCATTAACTCACCTCATTCAGATGTATTTTCTTGATAACATAACAAAATATAACAACCCTTGACAAACAGATTTCCCTGAAAATATTTAAATCCTTTTTTTTTTAATTAAAGAGAACAGTAAGGCTGTTTTTTTAATTAAAGAAAACACCAGGAATTTCTTTGATATGAGGAAATAAAACAGTTCTCCATGAAGCATGAACTAGTTTCCCCGCATTTTTTACATTAAAAAAAATTTAAAATAATAGCTTTTGCTAAACCCTCCTCAGCATTTGGTTTTAAGGATGGAAATGTAAATGTGAAGTAGTTAATTGTGGCTCATTCATTAGTCACATGGCCTTATTCCCACAGGATCACACACTCAACAAAAGCAGCTTTGGTCCTATATCTTTCACCAAAAGAGCACGTAGAGCTGGGAACAACAGGGATAGGAGTGTGTCAGACAGGAAGGAATAAGAAACAGTTCAGCCAGATGAATACCTGCTGGGGATGCTTCTCTGCCATAAGTATTTTTAGCCAGGACAGGTGGTACTTTTAAATATTGTGTGACGGAAATGTATAATGAATTTTATTTACAGAAATAATTAAATAATAATAAATATTAACCTAGCTATGAAATAATTCTCTAACACATAAGCCATACATGTTAGATTCACAGGTAGTCACAAGGTCATATTATTATTTCACTTATTCTATATTTCTCATGGTTTTAATTCCTCAGCATTATAATAAAGACCTGCACAGAACTTGGTTTCAGAAGCTATCTTCATAATCAATGCCTCTGACTCAGTTAAGCTTGTACATGTAAATCTGCAAGATTGAGTTAAATAATGATAGCAGGTTTTTTTCAAGTATAAACTTACTGCACTGTGAAAGAGTGCCCACAGCATTGCAAACATCAGTTATCAAACAAAATGATCATTTGCTCTTGGCATGGTAAGTAATTGTTCTGCATTTAACTGGTGATTTTTTCTTTTCTTTCAGAACAACCATTTTTCTGACTTAATGGACAAAAAAACTGGTTATAAAACAGTCAATATGTTGGCAACTGCAATTACACAGGGTAAAGAGGTGCTTGCTGTTGTGATGGCACTCAACAAATTAAATGCCCCTGAGTTCTCAAAAGAGGATGAAGAGGTAAAATGTCACACAATAGTACAGCTTTTAGTTCACAAGCAATTTGAGGGACTCCATCTCTTAATTTAATACTTTTGCCTTATTTTTGATCTTCTTCATTTTTAGGTATTTAAAAAATATCTCAACTTTATATCTTTGGTCCTAAGAAATCATCATACATCATACCTCTACAATATTGAATCAAGAAAAAGCCAGGTATAGAAGCATTTTTTAATGATAATACTTCCTTTTTGTATGAAACAATTATCATTCCCAATACTTCATAGTCTTGCAAGCTTATTGAAGTAAGAACACAATCTATTTATCCTTTTTAAAATTTGATAACAGTAATGCACCTTATAATTTCATTCTGAAATGTCTAGGATTCATATGTTTATGTTTTCTTACTGTTCTGAACATTATCCTCTTTCTCTTTTGTTGTAAATAGATGCTTTTGTGGTCTGCCAACAAAGTATTTGAAGAGCTAACAGATATAGAACGACAGTTTCACAAAGCACTGTATACTATTCGAATGTATTTGAACTGTGAAAGATACTCCGTTGGTCTGCTGGACATGACTAAAGAGAAGGTAACAACTGTTTTTCTACTTGCTAGAAATGTACCACTCCTAACTTGAAGTCTCCAAGACACAAAGTTACCATGCTTTCTAAAGCTTTGGGATAATTTATATAAAATCTAACTATATTACAAAGATTACACACAAAATATAAGTGGGGCAAAGGATACAACCACAATGAACATAAAGGCCAATTCTGAAATAACTTTTCATATTCATAATTTCTTCTGAGAAAGGGTAGAGGTGCAGGTCTGATGATTGCTTTAGCAATATCTACCTGCTAAAAGAGCAGTTAAGCTGTACAACCATCTAGAGAGAAGATTAACCTGAGATTTACTGGCAAACATTTCTTGTCCAGAATATAATTACCCATGTTTTCTTAATATTGTCTGAAATATGACCATAGTAAACTACGTAGAAATAAAAATCAAATTGTAATCCACAGATCTGATGTTATCTATGAGCACAGAACTGATTTGTTTTTTCCTTTTCCCTGTGTATCATTTTCTCAGGAGTTCTATGACGAGTGGCCAATCCGGCTGGGGGAGGCAGAGCCTTACAAAGGCCCCAAGACACCTGATGGACGAGTGAGGATATCAATTTTTCTTTTTATAAATCTTAAATTTGGCATTGGAGTTGTACAGGTCACCTAGATGTTTTTATATTTTTATTTAGGAAGTCAACTTTTATAAGATTATTGACTATCTTTTACACGGACAAGAAGAAATCAAAGTCATTCCGTGAGTATTCATTGGCAGCTTGTGAATGTGTGGTAATTAGATATTGCTGGGATAGAATAGCATGTCTATACTGTAGAAATAAATAAATTTCCTTGTCTCTCAAAAGGTCACCTCCAGCAGATCACTGGTGTCTTGTCAGTGGATTGCCAACATATGTTGCTGAAAATGGTCTTGTAAGTTCATATCAAAACGAAAAACTAGAGTTTTAAATCCTGCAGTTGTTCTGATTGAACAAAAAAACCCCCAAACCGCCTTATGACCAAAATCCTCTTCAAAACTACCATGCTGCTTCAAGTGCCTTTGGTTCCCAGTGAAATCATTTAAATCAGTATCTTGGATGGAGACAAGGCCTGAGCACAAATGGTGAAAACAGCAGGATAATTTCCCTCGGATTGTGGTGATATCGGAGGAATAATGTGTGTGTCTGATGTCACTTTCCAGGTGTGCTAAATGTCACCAAAAAATGTCAAAGTAAGAAAATCATCACATGCAAGGTTTTAAATTTTTCTTAATTTCCTACATCTTCTTGCATAGACATATGTAATTCAAAGTCAGGATGTATGACAGCTATGAGTAACTCTGTGGTATTTTTAATAGAGCCCTTAGTACTCAATTATTTCTTTCTAGGAACCCCCATGCCATTTTAAACTGGAAGTGATTTTCTTAACCATTATGCTTTTGCACTGTGAGATAATGAGGTTAGAATAACCACATCTAATTTAAAATGTGTAATTTCAGAGGAACAGTTTTAGTTTCTGTTGCTAGTTAGGATGCTTATTATTGTTAGCTTAGAAAATAAATATTCCTTTAAAAAATATTAGACCAAGTTTTGATGCACATTATATTCCATTTAAAAAATGTCTCATTTTCTTTATGCTGCAGATTTGTAACATGATGAATGCACCAGCAGATGAATACTTCACATTTCAGGTAAATCCAGCAATGTTAATCATTACAAATATTGTAGAAAAATATTCTAGTTCTTGCCACTAATTGGTTATACAGTTGATTGTATAAATAATTTCTCATTTGACTGTGATGCACAAACAAAATCATCTTGTTACATTGCTTATATCCATAGCTGTATTATTACTTTCAAAGAAATACACATTTCCTGATTTTTGGCTTTCCTACAGAAAGGACCAGTGGATGAATCTGGATGGGTTATCAAAAACGTCTTGTCATTGCCTATTGTCAACAAAAAGGAAGAAATTGTGGGAGTTGCAACGTTTTACAATAGGAAAGATGGAAAACCTTTTGATGAGTATGATGAACAGATCATTGAAGTAAGCTTAACAGGATTAGAGGGTTTAAGGAGCTATGTGATGTTAGTAAAATATTGCAGTAAAAAGTAATTTTCATGTATCAAAATTTTTCAAACAGGCCGTATTAGCATCTAGCCAAATGTCTGTCTTCTTCACAATGCCGTTTCTTAAGAATCTGAGATTTTATCTCCCTTTACAAAACTGAAAATTTGTGAGTGATCATTTACATTCCAGTAATGAAAAAAAGTTGCTTATAATTTTACTTTTAATCCATCGACTTTTTAATGATGGTCAGCATGTCCTAAGTAGCAGTGGGTAAGCAGGTATGGTGTGCTGCTTGCCAGTGCATACCAAGCCTGTGATCATGGGAGTTCAGAGAGCATGCATAATCACATGCACTCAGGCAAGATAAGATGCTATGCAGTGTACCTGACTTAAGCTTCATAAGCCTCAAAGTCCTGTATATAAAATGGGAATATTAATTACTTAATTACTAGGCTGAGACAAATGTCATTAGAAGCTGTGAGTGCGAACAGAACTGGCTGAGGGAAGAAAAAGGCCTCTAACAAGTAGAGTAGCACCTCGCTTTTCAAAGGGCACTGCCAGAAATGTGACTTTAAGGAAACTAAGTCCAATTGTCAGGTTCATTCTGTTGTCAAGGCATAATCTCTGCTTTACTTGACTTTGTTGCAGACTCTCACACAGTTCCTGGGGTGGTCTGTTTTAAATACTGACACTTATGACAAAATGAACAAACTTGAAAACAGGAAAGACATTGCTCAGGAAATGCTTATGTACCAGACAAAGGCCACCCCTGCTGAAGTTGAATCTATCCTGGTGAGTTTCTGTCCAGAGCCACAAAATTAAAATGGGAAACTTACTGCACAAAACCTGAATTTTGTGACCTTTTTTCGTTTTTAGAAATACAAGGAGAAATTAAATGCAAAAAGTTTAGATGAATGTGATCAAAAGGATCTCATCAGGATTTTGGTAAGTCATTAAACTGAAAATTCTGGTGGTGATTTATATCAGATAGTAATGTGTCCTCATCTCAGAAAAAGTTGTGTGTAGTGAAATCCTGATTAATACACTCAATGTTAGCTATCAGTTCCACAGACTAGATGGAGCTGATTTTGTAACACTTCCTCAACCTCTTCTGTCCTTCCATGTGCAGACCCCACAGCTACGTACAGGGAAATGTTCTGTCCCAAATGTACATCAACAGACTTGGACAGTCAGAGTTATATAGACATTTTTATATTAATTAACATTTAAAGTGTTAAATTTCTTAAAATATCCATGGGGACAATGCTGTATCTATAATTGAATTTAATTTATTTAATTCTGAAAATGAAAGAAGGGAAATTTTTGTGAGGCCGCTTTCATTCTCAGTCAGAGAATGTAGGTAGGAGTGTCCAGTGGAAAAAACTTACTTTCAGATTATTTTTCCTGCATTTCCTTAGGCAGAGAGGTCTAAAGACAGTGACCCGTGACTCCACAGTGACAAAACAGATTTGACCTAAAGAGTTCTCTGCCCTTCTACTCTGCTACTACTAAAACAAAAATTAGTCACTTTCTTTTCCAGGCTGTGCAATCCTCTGGCTGCCTTAGTGTTTCAATCTAGAAATGCAGTGTCTTTTTGGAAGAAAGCTCCCATTTTTGCCCATTTAGTGCACTTCAGCAGTCCTGGAGCACATGAACTGGCCTACTTTATCTGAAAAACCCTCAAAGACGTGCTCTGAATGAAAACACTGAATGAACTCCCACTGTTAATGGATCAAAACAGAGCTAGGTTGAAGAAAAAAGGTCAAAATATACACAAATCTGCTGACTTCCAGTACCAAGCACTTCACATATTTCCTCCTATTACACCACATTTGCTAATGTACACATAGCCATAGGGAAAAGACCTCATGAAACTCTTTTTAGTTATGTATGTGTACATGCTGGAATGCATTGGTGTTAATGTTCTACTGGCTTCCACACAACAGATGCTCACACAGCTTGCAAGTGGTGAAATAAAAAAACATCAACAGACAGTGTGTAGCTTCACGTACCTTTTGAAGGAAATTTAATTTAGCTGCATGAAAAGCTTCAAAAAATAATAGACTATAAAATTTCTCTACGGGTAGAGCAAAATCTGATTATATTTTGGTACAGTCTCCAAATTTAAAAACATAATAGTTGTATGAATTTTTAAATCCACAAAAAGCAGTTTGTTCTTTCAACATTATGGAGTCACAAATTCAAAGGTCTAATATCTTCTGCACTGCCAAGGCTACATGCAAGTGCTTTATCCTATTATAAGACCTGGAATCCCAGATAGTTAATAGGATAAAGCAGGTGTTTCTAGATCTGATGATTCACAAAGTAATGAGTCTTAAAACACCACTGGTCTAGGTTTCTCTGTCCTTGATCTCAGATCTGCGTAGATATACAGGAAAAACCCCGGGAGAAGGAAATGGATGATCAGCCTTATTGGCTGAAATATATGCATACATGCAGTTGTCTTTCTTCTTTCTCCACGAAGTGAAGACCATTTATAGACTACAGTGGAGGAAGGGAGTCACTGTGATAAAATAAGCTATTTTTTATGTTGCATCAGACTTCTTTGAGTTAATTCTTGTACGGATTGGAGTACGTCTTTTAAAATACAATATTGGTCTCCCTAGGCTTCGAGAGAGATGGAGAGTGTTATAGAACAGTTCACTAATAGCACTTTTACCAGTTAGGCTATTCAATGTGAATCTATACCACAAATACAAAATAGGCAATTTAATTGCCTGTTGAAAAAGATGAATGCAGCCTTGAGATCAGGCTGAAAGTGGGAGAATCATAGGATTTTATACCAGGAAGGAGAATTTCCAAGGCCCAAGATTTCTAAACTGAGGAAATGTTGAGATGGTCACAACACATTGTGTTGGAATTCAGAGTAGGAATTGCCCAAGGCTTTTATCTATTCACTTTGAGAAGAAAGCCAGCAGTATCAGGATTGTATTTCATACCTTTATACACGTTAGTGTGTACTGACACCTGAGTCCTTTGAAGACATAGTAAGCATACTGTCCTTGAGCACTATTGATACTGAAGAAAATCAAAAAAGCTTTTCCAACTTTGTTCTTGCCAGAAAAATCCTTGGTTTTGATTTTTCCTAACAGAAAGAAGAATTACCTGATCCTAAAGATTTAGAACTGTATGAATTCCGCTTCAGTGACTTCCCTGTTACAGAGCATGGCCTGATAACTTGTGGAATACGACTGTTCTTTGAGATAAATGTTGTTGAAAAGTTCAAAGTCCCAGCTGAGGTCTGGTTTCTTTTTCTTGTTTATATTTATTTTGAAGAGAAAGAAAAATAACTGGTTTTACATACTTTAATCTCAAAATAGGCAATACTAAAATATTAGTGGTATGGTTAACAATCTTCCATTCTCAATGAAACATTTACATATTTGTCATAAAAACATAAAACTAATCCGGAATTGTGTGAGCTAGGTAAGGAATTAAATCCACATGCATTTTTGTGAGAAAAATTTGCTGTTCCCATGTTTAATTCAATGAAAAACATTTGTTTTCAAAGAATTTATACAATTAAGTAATTTCATAATATATTCTAGTGATCTAACGGGAATTCCTTTGTTTTGTTTCAATTAACAGCTGCCTTACTCACTTTTGTTCCCAACAGGTCCTTACAAGATGGATGTACACAGTCAGGAAGGGTTATCGGGATATCACGTACCATAACTGGAGACATGGATTCAATGTGGGACAAACAATGTTTACTCTGCTGATGGTAATGTTGCTAATATTAACTTCACATTCATTATTTAGTTTTCTTTCAGCTCCAGATGGAAAATTCCAGAAGACACACACTCAAGAGTTATCTGTTTTCTTTTACAGACAGGCAAAATAAAGAAATACTATACTGATCTAGAAGCCTTTGCCATGGTTGCTGCTGCTTTCTGCCATGACATTGATCACAGAGGGACCAATAACTTGTACCAAATGAAGTAAGTATAAGTGATCATATACATGGAAATGTACTGCTTTTAGTGGAAAAAAAAAAAACAAAACCAAAAAAATTAAAACTCACAAAAATATACCTTATATATTCCATATTCATCTGGCATGAATAAGTAATTATGCTACAGAAGATTTCTGCCCCAGAGCACTTGAGGCAGCTGAAATGCAAAGACAAGATGCAGAGGCAGAATCTTAGAAGGATCCCCTAAAGCTGCAATACATTTTTAAGACTCTGGCTTTTTTAAATTTTAGCAATGCTTTGATTGTAGCAGACAGAGCCTCATGCACATGAGGACACAAAGAAATTAGTAAAGTAAATTAAAATGAGTAACTGGATTACTTTGTCAAGACAGGGCATAAGCACTTTTCTGGAGAGGGATTCAAGATGTGACATAGACAAGGCCCAGTTTAGAGGGAGACAGAATTTTTTTCTCTGTTTTCCACTGTGTAATTTGACTCGTTCAGTTGCTCCCCTCCCCACTGAGTTTCCTGATATAGGTCCTTTCCTGAGGTGTAATCTCCTCATGTTCTACAGAAGTCTGAGATAACAAGCTTGAGTTCTACCACTGGGTCCAGATGCCCAGAAGTTACACATCAGGAGGTTAAAGCTTTGCAATTCGTGCTCCAGTATGTTCTGAGAAAATATTCTCAATTATTTCTTTGTGATTTTTACCTTGTTTGTTCTGAACCCATACTAATTCATTCAAATTTTACTTTGTATTACAACATTACCTATCATGGTGAGACCCACTCTTCCTCCAAAGAGTGAACAACCTACCATTTAGTCTTTTCTGTGATCTGTGAGGGCTTGTTTCCATGTGCTAGCCAGAGAATACATGTTTCTCAGAATGTCATGTGTACCAGATTATAATTTTCTGACTAGTTTCCACCAACTGTATCTCCAGAGTGATTGATTCTAGTCCTCTGACCCTGAATACACTCCTCACATTTCAGCCTTTTCAGCCTGTGTGCTAGAGCAGTGACGCAAAGGGATTTTCTGATTATTCCCAGGGATTCTCCAGGTGACGTAGGAAAGAGAATGACAGATGCTGATTCTTATTCAGTGGACTGTCTCTCATCCTAACAAGTTTAAGGAGGGTTTAAATCTTCCCACTGTGGTCTTCCCTAGCTGAAAGCCCTCTACATGAGGTCATACGCAGTGAAGCTATTTATAAAACTTACCAGGCTTTACCACGACAGTCCTAATCACATCAGAAAATACGGATACCATGTAGCAATCCACCTTGGGTTATCTGGGAAACAGAGATCTAAGGCAAGGGAAAAAGGAGGAAAATACTCTTCCAAACATGCAGAACTACCTGGAGCCCATGTAGATGGGATACTTCTCCCTTCATCCCACAACCATAATCGGACGCAGAAATTCCTCTGCTTGAAGCTTAGTCCAATGTCAGGGCAATGCTTTAAGATCAGGTAAAACTGAACAAACCTGAACTATCAGGACTTGTGCTGTCCATAAAATGGTGATTTTGGGGGAGTGAAGTAGCTCAAGGGCATTAGAGGAATTAAACTCTATTATAGTGTTACTTTAGATTTAACTTACAGTCAACTAGAATCCCAGGGCACATGGCCCAGTCATTACAGACATACAACAGTTCAAAAGCCATGCCACAGAACAAACACTAAAAGATGGATAAAGGCTACTTTTAAGGTACACAGAAGGGGCATAGATTAAACAAACAGCAAAACTGAACATGCAAGACAAAATGAAGGCATATTTTAACTACCACAGTTTTTGAGTTTCGAGGCATCTAACAATTACTTTGACTTTAGTGGGCACTGAATACCCAATGCCCTCCAAGTTCCATCATTCTTCAGTCACAAAAATGAAGGGAAGCAAGTTGAGGTTTTTTCTCTGCATCATACCAATGGCTAATGTATACAGATTACACTATCATACCAATGGTTAATGTGTACAGATCATATTATTGAACATGCAGATCAGAAGCATTTTAATACTAAAAATATGAAACCTGAATAAAAACTATTGCCTTCAAAATAATATATATATATAATATTCTAAAGAATTGCTTATTTTTCAACAGGTCAGCTGCTCCCCTGGCAAAACTTCATGGCTCTTCCATTTTAGAAAGGCATCACCTAGAGTACAGTAAAACCCTGCTGCAAGATGAGGTACATCATGGACCTTCTGCTCACACCAATCAACGCTAAAGATCCAATTAAGTTGCAATGTTCCAAATTTCACTGGGTCTCATGCACTCCTCTACGTTCACATTAACAAATGCTAAAATTCAGAAGTTTAAGACAAATTCTTACTCACTTTACACTTTTAGAGAGACACCAGTGATTCTGCCTGGAACAGATTCACCTCAGATAGAAAAGCTTCTCCTCTGGGCCTTGCTCACACTTCTCAGGTTTTTTCTGTTTGCACAAAACAGCTGATGTTGAAACTAAAGCAGAAAATATAATACATACATACAAAATCTTGTCATTAAAGATTAAACCACTGTGCCTGGTTTAGGAATTCAGCTGCAGGCTCTGGCAGCTGAGGAACAAAAGGATGGAGCTGTTCATGGAGGGCCCCTTGCCCTCAGGCCAGGCCCGCCCCACACCTTACCTCGCTAAACAGGGCCGGGCTATGGCAGGCTCTGCTGCAGCTCCATTGCCGCTGTTCCTGCATCAGGCAGCCGTCCCCAGCTGCCCTTCCCAGCAGCCGGGGGTGATACTCCCGCCGCATCCCCAGGCTCAGCTGCTCCTCACGGCCCGGCTCCTCCACTGGGCACCAGCAACACTGCCCTCAGCAGCGCTGGGCTCTGGCCTGGCTGCAGCAAAGGACACTATTTACACTCTTTACTACGTATTTTGCAGGGTGATTTAGCAGCAGGACATGCACATATGCACCCCTTCCATCCCTTGTTTGCAGCAGAAGGACAGGCACGCACTTCACCCCCATTTTCCACTTCTAATCCCTATAGTGATGCTATTGCCTCACCTGAAGAGGTTAAGGAATAAATCCTTATGCTAGGCAGTAGCGCTATGTTAATAAAAACCCCAGAAGGTTTCTGATATGCAAACAAACAAACAAACAAACAAACAAACAAACACCTTTTCCTTTATTGATGGCAATGTACTTTTTAAAATGTGAGATGCCAGGGACTGACTCCTGCTCTTGGGCAGAGCAGTTGGCAGGACCTCTGGACGCTCTCACCAGCAGCAAAGCTGTGCCCTGGCTCACGCAGGCCTTGTACCTCTGTTACAGAAGGAAATAAAACCAAGACACTTAGAAAAATGCCGTGTCATGGTCTCATTCCCTTTGCTTGAGGAAAAGGACATTTCACTTCCCAGAGTAGGTCCCATACACTGCTGCAGGCAATTGTGCCAACCCAGTGTAACAGGAAAAAAAAGGCAACTTGGATGCTTTAAAAAGTCAGGAAAATTAGGTTTATAGAGTATGAATTTTTAATTTTTATCATTATTCTAATTTAAGGACTGTAGTTGGCCAATTTTGTTACCCTGTTCTGTGAGAATCTGTATAGCACAAACCAAAGACATTGTTATAAAAGGAATTGAAATCATAAACTTTCTACCTTGCAGAGTTTAAACATCTTCCAGAACCTAAATAAGCGCCAGTATGAAACCGTTCTACACTTATTTGAAGTTGCAATAATAGCAACTGACTTGGCTTTGTATTTCAAGTAAGTACTAAATTCTGTATAACTTCCTACTGAAAAAAAAAAATCCTATAGAATGTATAACTGTAGTTTTTAGTTGTTTATATGAAGCATACAAAGATGTTTATATGCAGAGAACAGAGCTCTATTTAACATCACTGTTGAGTCTAATTCTTGCAAAAACCAAGACATTCTTTGTTTGATTATAAGCTTTAAAATTAGAAAATGCATGAATGTATATAATACTTAGTATACATTTAGAAGGTAGTTTCAATATACTTTTAGTTACAGCAAGCACTATATTCCAGAAGTGTGGATTCAGCAGCCTAATCATAAGGTTGTGTTCATGTGTAATATTTAACAAACCATACAACAGATACTCAGAGTAAACAGAAGCATGCTGAAAACTAAAAAAGCCCAGCAGACATCGACTGATCCCAGTGCTAAATATGCCAAAGACTCCAAATATTAAACTATCAATTCTGTTCCTAAGTTAGTGAATTCATGTGCTTTAATAATGGATATCTTCCTTAAAGACACATGGAGATTTTTGTTTTATGACTGGGACAATTTAAAGTCAGAAGACAGGTAAAAATTCAGGAAGTTGCTCAACAGCAGTTATTAACATTTAGAGAACACTAATTTCATTATTTCATTCATTCTAAGCACAAACTACAAGATTTATGAAGCAATAGCAAGACATGCTTACGTTTTTGAAAGGTCTTTTCAGACAGATCTTAGTATTTCTCAGGATTTTTGATGGGAGGGAGTGGCAGAGCATTTGCTAGTATTTGCTTCACTTTTCCCAATTCAGTATGTTACAGGAAGTAACAAAACATATTGATGCCTTAAGTTTTAACTTTTATAATTTAAAATCCTGTACTGTCTAGAGTATAGCTCTGAAGTTTCTTGCAGTCTGTTAGTTGCTGCTCTCTTAAGCCAGATAGACATAACAAACCCTCTCCAGGCCTGCCCTCCAAGGACATACAGCCTGTCCTAGGCCCAAAATGTAAACCAACATCTTGGGAAAGCGGGGGTGAGCTTGGAGAAAATTACATCATCAACTGAAGCTTTAATTGGAGAACTGAACTTGATATGCAAAATATACCAAACTTACAAAAGTGTGAAGAACTTGTGACCTGGGGTCCATCTTTGGGTCCATCTTGGCAGTAGCCTCTGGCTCCCCTGGGTGTACCTTTGAAGGCCCTTCAAATAAATACCTACCTTTATTCCCTTACTCTTGTCTAGTCTCTGTTTTTTAGGTGGCCTGATGAGGCATCAATATAATGCTAAAAAACATGAATGTCATCCCAAAGAGTTTAATCTGAAGATGTAGGAAATAGGTTATTTGTTTCTTTGTCAGGAACTCTGGCATATTACTTCACATGTCAGTGGTATATAGCAAAATCTAAATGTCTAGGTGGCCTGAAAAGTTTGCATTCAACAGCAGGAAAGTGTTACTTTGATACTACTTTGACTAGGATGGTTCCTGGGAAAAGCACAAATATAATAAATATGGTTTTCTATTTCATTTTTAATGCAGAAACTCACATTCATTTATATATGCTTTATTGGTTTGTTTTAACAGGAAAAGAACTATGTTTCAAAAGATTGTGGATGCAATCGAAAAAATGGAAACGGAAGAGCAGGCAATTAAGTATATATCTATTGACCCAACGAAAAAAGAAGTTATCATGTAGGTGGTTAATATTTTACTCCCTATTCAATCAATTATCTAGGACTAGATTTTAAAAGAATTTGAGCACCTAATCATGCAAATTTGGACTTAGTGTTACTGTCCAATGACAAGCACAACCAAGATTTTAATTTAGAAACAGATGCCTACTATCTTCTTAAAATGTGCAAAATGTTAATCCATTTGCCATCATAGATTTTTAATTCCTTAAAATCTAGACCTTTTATTTGTTTATAATCATCCTAGCACAGGATAGTTAGGGTTGGAAGGGACCTCTGGAGATCATCCTATCTAACCCCTCTCCCAAGGCAGGGTGACCTAGAGCAGGTTACACAGGAACTGCTCCAGGCATGTCTCCAGAGGTTCCACAATGTCCCTTGGTAGCCTGTTCCAGTGCTCTGCTACCCTCAATAGATATTTGTTCTTCCTCATGTTGAGGTGGAACTTCCTGTGGTTTAGTTTATTGCCATTGCTCCTCGCCCTGTTGTTGGGCAC
>VZRR01004533.1:160994-256535 GCA_013398015.1 Oreocharis arfaki | reverse complement strand
CAACGAAAAAAGAAGTTATCATGTAGGTGGTTAATATTTTACTCCCTATTCAATCAATTATCTAGGACTAGATTTTAAAAGAATTTGAGCACCTAATCATGCAAATTTGGACTTAGTGTTACTGTCCAATGACAAGCACAACCAAGATTTTAATTTAGAAACAGATGCCTACTATCTTCTTAAAATGTGCAAAATGTTAATCCATTTGCCATCATAGATTTTTAATTCCTTAAAATCTAGACCTTTTATTTGTTTATAATCATCCTAGCACAGGATAGTTAGGGTTGGAAGGGACCTCTGGAGATCATCCTATCTAACCCCTCTCCCAAGGCAGGGTGACCTAGAGCAGGTTACACAGGAACTGCTCCAGGCATGTCTCCAGAGGTTCCACAATGTCCCTTGGTAGCCTGTTCCAGTGCTCTGCTACCCTCAATAGATATTTGTTCTTCCTCATGTTGAGGTGGAACTTCCTGTGGTTTAGTTTATTGCCATTGCTCCTCGCCCTGTTGTTGGGCACCACTGAAAAGAGTCTGGTAACATCCTCTTGACACCCAGAACTATACTCTTGTTTTGGTTTTTGTTTTCAAAGGGCTATGATGATGACTGGATGTGACCTGTCTGCAATAACCAAGCCCTGGGAAGTGCAGAGTAAGGTAGGTACTTTTGAAATAGACAATACTGCATTTACTCTCTGTTTTACTGGCCCATTTGGTGCATGATCAATTAAAAAAAAAAAACCCCTTATTATCACTTGATACATATTTAAGTACCTGTTGCTTCCAGAAAAGAACCTCTACCTTTCCATCACTGTGAGTGTAGGTGGTCCGTGATGTCCCAACCACTCTACAGTTGTCAAACCTTCTCTACTTGTCCTTCCATTAAAACTGGCACCGCTGATTCTGGCAGCTGTTCTAGCTACCCTTAAATATCACTCAATTATTTCTTTGCTAGACAACTTTTGCTACTTTCCAGCTATTTTTAAGGCACAGATTTAACAACAATATGGTTTGAATTGTGTGTATTCTGTAGACCTTGGTGCCACTGCAAAGTAGCTTAAACACACTAAAATTCTGTAATACAGTGTGGTACATAAGTACTTCAAGTACTCCAGTATTTATTGACCATCCTGCTGAAGCTCATCACTTAGCCTTATACAGGAATATGTTTTAACCAAGCATAATCAAAATACATCTGCAAATACTTGTTCTTCTAAGTTATACACATTACAGGTATTACAAGACTGTTATGTTGCTAATATTGCCTTGTTCCTGTTGGCAATAATCTGTTATTTACTCAGCATGCATCAAAATATTGTTAGTGGTTATTTGCTGGGAAAAGCCTTAAGTACAGCAGACAGTGTCTGTAGGTTTTTTCGTGTTTTCTGGAAAGCCTTGTTTTATTTATTTAAATGTACTACTTTCTGCTGACAATTCCATTGAATTGTGCCTGTTCAGGTTGCCCTCATGGTTGCAAATGAATTCTGGGAGCAAGGTGACCTGGAACGAACTGTGCTACAGCAACAACCTATTGTAAGTACCAAATAATTTAACTGTGTTAAGCAACATTAACTGTTATTAAAACGTTGAATAATAATGAACCATGATGCTTATGAGATCACTATACCAAAAAGCATGAGATCTACGTATTCTAAATCACTGCTCTTCTGTTCTAGCCTATGATGGACAGAAACAAAGGAGATGAACTACCTAAGCTCCAAGTTGGTTTCATAGATTTTGTGTGTACATTCGTGTACAAGGTAAGAATAACTGGTTTTGTTTTCCTGTTCCAGCAGTTCTGATGACACAATTAGTGACAAGACGTTGCAGTAAAAAATTCTAGACAGCCACAGTACTCTTGGTCATGGGGTGAACAACTATCACAACCACCTAATTTTTCAGTATTTTGTTACATCAGAGAATTGTTCCCATAGAGTAAATTCAAGAGATGCAAAGCAAATTCATAAAAGAGGTAGATCCCAGCGAAACTTTAGGGTGCTGAGGTTTCATTATTGCCTTGAAAGACTGAGTTACTTGATTGTTCCCAGTCCCATTTAATATAATCAAGTAACATGGATGGTTACAGAAAGCAGTTAATGGCACAGCAAAGGGAATAGGAAATATGCAATATTTGGGGCATGTAGAGGTGCTGTTTCTTCTGTAAGGCACTGAAAGGTCAACATTCTTAATCCCTGTCCATTTTTTAATATTATCCACAAATGTCAGGCAAAACTGTGACATGACTTTTTAACATCTTCAGAAATGTCCTCATCTGCTTGGACTTTTTAATTGTATCCTGATACTGATAATCATATGATAAAATACCATGTATCATAGTTGTATTATATGAGTCAGGCTATCATATGTGGCATTAGGGAAGATATTAAGATGTGCGGCATATAATTCCAATATTTTCCTAACAGACGATGTGCACAGTAGGGCATTATTATCCAAACATGGTATTTCCAACCATATGCCTTGGAATTAGATGCAATAGAAAAATGAAATGTTTTCTCAGCCGTATTTCCACAATTTCAGACTTAACAATTCATCAGTGCTTACAAATTTCTAATTTACTAATTTCAATTGCTTGTACAGGAATTCTCCAGGTTTCACAAGGAAATTACACCTATGTTTGATGGTCTTCAAAACAACAGGGTTGAATGGAAAACACGAGCTGATGAGTATGAAGAGAAGATGAAAGCTATTGAGGAACAAAAGAAAAAGGAAGAAGAAGCAGCTGCCCAAAAAGGTTAAGTAACTTCTTAGGTTTTCATTTGCAAGTATTTTTAAGGCAGTCAACATATTCCCTCTCTCTCTCAAATTCACACATGCAGTGCACTTGTGCAATATTAAACTTTATACAAATGGTATGCAAGTACTGAATTAGCCAAGTTAGCTTTATCTTTACTTGGAAGAGGAGTAACCTTTAAAGATGACACAAATCCAGTACACTGACCTCATTTTCTGAACTGCAGAATTAAATAAAATATGACCACCACAAAAGTGAAGGGAATGTAACATTTCTTCTATCTAAAGACTTTAAAATGGAATGTAATTAAACACTTGCTTATCTGAAATACAAGAGATGTGTCAAAATTCTGTGTGGCATCAGACCCAAATGTATTCAGGTGCTTTGTTTTCAGTTGAAAAGGAAAAGCATAAGGGAACAGAGAGTATGCATTCAGAATATAAAAAGCCAGTGCCAATCCCCACTTCTCTTCCAAGTTTAAGATAAAGCTTTTGGCTCTAGTTCCCTACCACCAGTTTTTTGGCTGAAATACACTCTCTCATATAACAAATTCAACATTAATCTTCCAAAGACAGACCAAGTCCTAAAATTGAAAGCATGGTTCTGCATAGTATAACCTAGAAGAGAATCTGATTTTATATAAACCTACCACTCAAGTGTAAAATGAGTCAGTTACTTTCATTCTTTGTATTTAATGTGGAGCAGTACGTCTACAGCTCTGTCAATCACTTGAGATGATTGAAAAGGTTCAAAGATTAAAAACCACATGCAATTAAAACAGTGATATATGGTCAGCTAGTCTGAAGAAGAAAAGTTAGTTTACTCTGTTTCACACATCCTTAAAACATAAAACAGTACCGAATAATTTATTTGTTAATCAGTATCTGTGAGAAATAGGTGAGTATTCTTCACATTTCACAGAAAAGAAGCTACTAAAGGCCATCCATCAAGTTACTGTCAGTGTGTGAAGTGGAACTATCTATTGGCCCCTAAAAAATTTAAAAGGTTGAAAATTTAAAAGGTTAAAATAAAAATAAATGTAAAAAAAAAAAAGTTGTTGCAAAGTGGTTTTAAAAGTTCTGTAATTACATGATTTAATCAAAGCAGATTTTTGAGACTGTAATAAAATGGGTCAAATATTTTGGCCTGCTAACACTGTGATACTAACTACACACATTTTCACAGAAATTCCACCCTTCTAGTTGCTCCCAAATTTATTTTCAACAATACTTTCTTTTTTTTGAAATCATGTAATTTTAATTAAGATTCATTTATTGCTGAGAACTAGCTGGTTGTCAGTATGGAAAAAGTACTTTTTCCTTACACTGGAACATAACCATTTGAACTTTACAGAAATACCAGCAAAACAAACCAAACCAAAGCAAACCAAAACCTCGGACCTCCTCATACATTTGCTTTCTCAGCAAAGACTATTACCAAAAAAAGTTATCAAAGCCAGATCCAATGCTCCTAAGCATAAGCTTCATAAATAGAAATTAAATAATCAATTTAGGATGAGTCAGGTATTTCTACTCTCAGTTGGAAGTTAGGACCATCCTACGTAATTGGTATTTTGGAATCACTTAAGTCATTGACTTAAGAAGTATTTTCCTTACAGGAAAATAGGATACCTTACACAGGCAAGCATGGACAGACTAATTTGCAGGAGCTAAGAATCTGGCCTTTGCATATCATAATTGGCAACACAAAACAATAGGGAATTATTCTGCATCTTTTTAAACACACACTGGAATGAGGCCATGGACATTTGTGATGAACAGATCTGACACTGTCAAATCAAGGCCATGTAAATATAGGGGTTCATTATGTCAGCTCAGACAAACAAAGATTTGATACATGCTGAACCATGGTGGTTTTCTCTAGAACACACTGACCTGGCTATTCTTAGTCATTCAGTAGATACAAAAGAAACATGTTTGCTGAACCACTACAGTGGAAAGTTCAAAACTGAAGTAAAACAAAATACAGAATTAAACTGAGAAAATCAAATACCTAGTTAGTAACATAGTGTTGATTATATCCACAAATTTCAGAGGGTAGGACACTGATTATGTGACATGTTTCAATGCAGGTGGAAAGGGTCGAAAATGACCTAGTAACATGGTGATCCACAGCTTTCAAATGTAAGTTTTAATTCTAATATTGGTATCTTACCTTAAGTGAATCTGGAAACGCAATTTATTACATTGAAAGAATCCTAACTATGACCAATGAACATCTGTGGAATCATTTGAGAGAGAGTAACAGAATCAGTAGCTATAAATAAAAACATGAAAAGTGTGTCTCTCTCTTAATTGGTAATTACAAAGGGATTCATGCAGTGTTGGAAAAAGTTTATGCAATTAGGTCAAATTAGTTTTTGTATCATCTGGTTCAAAAATAGATTCACAGATCATATTGATTCAAGAATTTTTCTTTTGCATGGCTTGCATACCTCAGTTTTGTATGTGTGGGACAGTCATATATTTAAATACTGAAACTTTCCAGTAAGTGGTTCAGTGTGTGTTTGGTCCCTTGAGAAATGTTGGTATCAACTCTTACACTATATACACATAGGTATATAAAACATGCCATTGTTTCTTATTCCAATATCCCAGACAAGCAGTGAAATTTCAGAAGGCCAAACACACATAATATGCATAAAATAAAAGCAGCATATCTATAGCAAGGAATTAGAGCAGCTAAAATTAACAGAAAATACTCATTTTACTTTCCTTCCTTGTTTTTTTAGCAGAAGGTGCTGCTGGAGGTGGTGGAGAGGAAGGAAAATCCAAAACATGTGTAGTTTTGTAATTCTTTGTCTCAGACACTGTTCCTGCTACAAGAAAAGACGTCTAGAAAGAACTTCAATGAGCCCCAGTGGATTTCTGCTTTGCATAGAATAGTATAGATCAATCTCTTAATCCTCTTTAAACACTTGCCATTTGTTGGAAATAATTTATAATGGATTAAAAAAATGGTTACAATTAAAAACTGGAAAAAATAATGGTGCAAAATGAGTTAACTGTGTGCTCTAGGTATTTTTTCATGTCACTCAATTTATATACAGTATTTTTATTAAAATAGGTAACTTCTACACACTGTCCAGAAAAAATACGAATAATTTTGACAGATCTTATATGAAATTACTGAATGAAATCTAACATGTACAATCCAAAGCAAAAACTGCGATATTCGTAACTTGGATATTTAGATTTTTATATTATGTGTATTTCCTTAATCTATAATTCTGTCATTTTCCTTCATTCTCAATACTATATAAAGTTCTAGAGTAAAACATCTCTTTCACTTTAGGAATGCACAACACAATTCCCTAGCCCTTATCTATAAAAAGCAGGCCCATGGTACACTGTCTTTTTCCCCAAATTACCAATGATAAATCTGTAAATTGTAGCCATTGTAGCCTTTTGCTCATATGCAAATGGCTCTTCCACAGTTCCTAAATGGACCAGTTTTTGTTGTAAAAATCTGAAATAGCAGACCACAAACATCATACTTTGCACATGAGTAAGAGTTTTCTAAGATACCTACACCTGCAGCAGGATCTGCATTCAAGGGCATTTTAAAAGGCTCAAGTACTCCCAACGCATCTCTTTCAAAATGCAATAAATTAAAGTATTTGAAAACCAGTTAACTGAAACCAATTTAATCTTCTGAGGGAGAGGAAAGCAGAAGTAAAGCACATCAAAAGTTCCATTACCTGTCTTTCTACAACCAAGAAGACAGACTGCACACAAATTAGCTCTTCATGAACACTGATCTCCCTCCCCAAACCTTCGGAACAAGTCCACTCCATCCCTTCCTCTCGGGCAGCCAGCTCCTCCTGTGGATGGAGGAAGGCAAATGGCCAGTATGTTAGGCACAGATCTGAGTATCCACTGGAACCAGTTTCAAATCTAAGGAGATGGATGTCAAATGCAACTCCTGCAATAGAGAAATTCAACATGCAGATTCAATCCTGCCACTCTTCCTCCCCATTTAAACAAAGCAGACTCACACTTTTTTTCCTCTGGAGGACCCTCTGCATCCACACAGAAGGGAGAATGATCAATTTGCTCTACACAAACCTCTCTAAGAATGCTCATAGCATGAATGAACAGATACTGTGTACATTTATCACTCAAAATTAAAGGAATCCACAAAAAACTCCAAACACAACATTGTGACTTATAAATGGGCCAAATATTTAATGCAAACAGTTATGACATAAAACTGGGTATCATGTTATTTTCTGTATTAAAACCAGTTACTAAAGAAAACTATTTCAAAGTTGTTTGATAATGTAATTTTATTCAAACTGTATTAAATTATGCATTTAATATGTATAGTGTAACTTTTTATAACTGTATTTTAAAGACCCAAAGAGACCCAAAGAATAGCTAGTTATTCAGAATGCATACCTAATACACAATACTTGAAGCAACAAATATAGCAATGCATTTGACAAAAGCCCATTTGGGCAAGTTGCACACGTTTAAGCAGATTGCTGCAGATTGGATTTGACTCTCAGCCAAGCTTGCAAGATGACAGAGAATTAACCTTTAAATCCACCTTCTTACCTAAAGAAGCCTTCATGCAAGGATACGTTTATTTCTTACTCAAGGACGCCCTAAATATGTCCTTGTACCGTCATCTATTATGTAAGTATGAACTGTTTAAAATGTAATTATGTTAAGTAATACTTGTAAATAGAGTTCTCAACTTATTCACACGAGTGCATGTAAAATGTTCATAAATACGCTACAACCATCTCTGCTGTTACATTGTCCACATCAAATACTTACTAGAAATACTTTCTATAAATATATCTACAGTGAGAAGTACTTATCAAAAATATATTTTATACAACAATAACTTCCTCAGATTAACACGAAAACCTAATTTTAAAAAGTCTGTCCTTCGTATCCAAAGTAATTGTCACCAGACAGAAAAAATATAGGCATGGTACCTATTCATGTGCAGACTGTTTCTCTGGAAACATGAGTGAATGAATGTTTAAAGATGTGTTACAACTCGAATAAGAAGGTGAATCCAGTAAGTTTCTCAAGCAATATACATGCTTTATTTGTATATTTAGGATTACACGTCAAAGAAGGATTAACGTTCAATCGACGGAAAGATCAGAAGCCACAGATAACAGAGAAGTCACGTACGTCTCCAGTAGAAAGCCACACGTTATTTTTTACATTAAAAATTTCATCAACCAATCAAATTTTTATAAGTGGAATTGTAAGACACATCGCATTACAACTAAAATTGAAAAGAAAGTCACAATAAAGTGAACTTTGATTCAAAGGAGTAGAAGAGACACTTCAGATATGGTTTACTTAATTCAAGTAGAGCATATATTTGACAAAATTTGATCTTCTCCAGTAGCATTTGAAAATACTTACAGAGACGAATACTCAAATACTGAAGTCTATATGACCAATAAATTTAAGGCTATTTATTCTTGTTTAATAAATTAAAAGTATAAATATATTGAAGTGTATGGCTTTAAACTACTCACAGAATCTTACAAAATGCTCCTTTACAAAAATCTGGCAATAACTGAAGTTTGGGAAAAAATAAAAGCAGTGAACTTCCATGCTGTAATGTCAATAAACTATATTCTTGTTTGTTTTAAGTCTGGGTGCCATACATCTTTTGCACTGAACTGGAAAAATAATTTCTCTTGTTTCAAGAGTATGCAGCCTACTACAAAAAACAGAAAGTTTTTAGATTTGAAGCCTTCTACAAAGACAATTTACCCAAATGGTCCATATGAGTGACTGCAGAAAAGGTATGCTGGCAGATAGAGGTCTCTAGAAAATTATGACTGGATTTTCAGACTTCCACCTTGACAACTCACGAAGAAAATCGGCCTACATCAATTGCAAGTTTTAGAGAAATAAGTCTTGAAAATATTCATCAAACTCCTCTTCCCTGTAACAACAACAAAAAATAAGTCAGACAGTTCTGCTTTGGATTTGTACCCTAGGAGATAATCTTTGTATGAAAAAGCTTTAGCAAACTTCTGATCAGAATTGTAGAAGGTATAGTTAATTTTGACTTACTCCCTACACTCCAATACCCTTCACCTTTCCCTGTGTGAGCTGACTCTTAGGACCTACTGCTAAGACAATTAATGGTATAGTAGGGGGTAAGGCAGCATGGTAGCAGCTTAACAAAGGTTTTCCTCAAGAGCTGCGTACGTCTCCTCTTTAAAAACACAATTGCTAAATTAAAAATTTTAGGTTCACTACATGGAAAGAGATTTGGCATAACTTTTTATGTCTGAATACTCATTGAAACACTTGGGACACCTCTGCCTTTGCAGTTCTCAATGCACACTGTACGTTTCAGCAGCTGCAAGTCCACTACATCAAACTAACCGTGATTTTTCATCTGCTTGTCGTAGAGGACCTCTCCAAAGGTCAGCTTCTGAAGGACCATCTTCTGCATTGCTGTTATCTGAATCTGTTGAAAAATTTAAAATTTTTATGAAATAAATTTTAAAATCATTTATCTTTTTTTAATTAGATGGTATATTGCTAGAAGCAATGTTTAATTGCAAGCATGAAAATAAACAGAACACTTTACTTTGCATAAAGTGAAAATGAAAATGTTTTGCAATGTTAATCAATGTAGCATCAAAAAGATTCTTACGAATCACAAACTGTTTTGGTCAAACATAACAACAATCATGTCAAAACACTGATCTTGACACAACAGCAACATAGCAGGTTTTTTCCCTAAAATTAAATAATCACAAACTCAAAATTACAATATATTTTCAATTTATAATATTAATCAATTACCTTACTTAAATGATAGTTCTTATCAATTGTGACTGACCAGTGAAAACGTAAGAAAATATGGATTACTGCATAACCATTTCAGGTTAGTACATAGGAGTGACAACTCTCATCAGAAACCACCCCCTCTCAATCTTGCAATAAGTTCCCTGACAAAACAAAGACTTTGCACATGGTCCAAGTCATAAGAAAATTGCTTCAGGTCTTCCTGTATCTACTCTGGGAAAGCCTACGGGGTGAGAACATTCTTAAAAATGTACAGCAGACTAGACAGTCTGCAGCAAGAATTGGCGTGACGAGGACATGGGGCCTGCTTCATCAAAAAAGAAACTGCAGACTGGAATCACTGAGAGACAGAGACAACCAGTGTCTAAGGAGTCACTGAATGCATCCACCTGCAACAAGCAGGTCTCTGCGGTACTACAGGTGGTAGCTGGAAAAGACATTAATTAAAGCCTAGGATTTATTTAATTTTTTTTTTTTTTGAGCAGAGTACACATCCGTATAATCCCCGGAAGGAAAATGCAGCAGTTATATCAGAAAAGTACTATCGTTACACAGTACAGACTACACAGCATGAAATTATTAACAATGTACCTATTTTTGCACCCTCTACTCTTTTTTGGAACAACCTGACCTCTCACTCTCTTGATTATTTCCATTCTGTTATCTGCCCACGTTTTTATTTTTTGATTAAATGATTTCCTTCTTAAAATTCCCTACAATTTTTCTCCAATATATGTAAGTAATTAATTCAAACTTCATATTTATATTTCAGACAGCACTCTTATCTTAGAAAATATTAAAACAGACAGCTATTAAAACTAAGACCAATGACAGCTGCCTATGAAATTATACAACTTATTACAAAAACATAAAGGACATTAAAATACTTTACCTCTATCAGAATTATCTGAATCATCTGAAGAAACCTGATCTGTAAAGAAACACCAAAATAGAAAAAAAACCAGCGTCTCTTGGTTTTATCTGTTATCTTAAATTGTATACAAAGATATTTTTATCACAATATACTACTCTAAACACGTGCAGATGCATGCACACACCACATTCAAAGAAAGCGAGCAAACACTGAAATAAAACGACTTTTTGCATGAGTGCAAAGGCCATCAGTTTGAGTCTAGTTATGTCAACCCAAGATCTGTGGTGTAAAAAGGTTATCTAACATTTCCAAAAGGTTTTCAACCCCAAAGCCTCATGGAATGACATACTTCACAACCCTTTCTAGCATGTAACATCCAATGCTTGGACAAATTTCCCTTGCAGTGCATACTTTTCAAAAGGCTGTCCCTCTCTATTAAATACAAAAAAATTATCTTTTTTTCTGCATCTAGGAAATTTTACCTAAGAAATTTACCTTTCTGACTACCTGTGTTACAGTCAAGAAAGTTACATATCTGTACGTATAGCTAAATGTATTTATCTATAATTATACATAATTGTATGTCTGTATCTATGCAGTTATAGCAAAACTAAGGTTCAACTGACCTGAGTATTTTGATAACTGAAGTTTCAAAGTACAAATTTACCTTTACGGGTCTTTTTTTTGGACTTCTTTTTTGCTGAACGAGATAATTTTGTCTTCTTAGTTTTTGGCTCTTTAGAGTTCTGTACAGCTGTGCCTCTTTTCTTGCGTGTTTTGACTTCTTTCCTCCTTTAAAAAAGATAAATGTACACCTTCTCTATTATATGTACTTCTAACACAACAGTAAATCTGAAGTATTTAATTCAGTCAAACAGTCGTCATTTTTTCAGACACATCTCAGTAGCTAAACTGAAAAAAATTGATTCAGTTAAAAAGAAAAGTGCAATAGAAACACAAGATAAGAAAAATAATCACTGGGCTGAAGTTAAGCAAATGAAACTTCTGTGATGGTAGGGATGGAATTCTTCCAGTCTGAGGAGTTCTGTGCTGTCATTAGCACAGTATCTTAATTCTTAACAGTGGCTTTATAAGAACTCCAGAATATTTATGCTCTTTCAGGATAAGTGAAGTTCCTAATCATCTCACTGAAGTTTTGCCCCAAGGTGCTGTTCATCATAATTATAACTTATCAATAATTCAGTCCCCCATTATTTTCAAAATATTTCATTACCGGTGATGGAAGTTTAGTTTGTGGGAACATTCTGGACATAGTCCTGAAAAAGAGAAAATGAGAACACTGCAGCCAAGAATTTGATAAGCATAATTAACAAAACTACAAAACTAGTTAGCACTAGATCTTTCAATACCAGCAGCTTTTCCTTCAAAATGCTAGTTACAATGTAATTGCAGCCAGGATTGAAAAAATACACGATGAAAGTTTTCAGTACAAACACAGACTTTACTAAATGTGAAGGAAGATCACAAGTTTAGCACAGGCAACTCTTCATTAAAGATGTATCCGTGCTTATCATGTACAGACATCCCGTTTATGGATCCTTGTGGACAGATCAAATTGTTCTGCAATTATACTGAAGACCTGTAAGTGTCTTAGAGCTTTATCAGAGACCAAGTGCTCCCACATGGATTGTCTTGTGCACATAAGGAAAGAAACCCCTCTATTCACTCATTTTACACGAAGTAACTGTATAAACTGTGCTGAGTTTAATTATCTGATGAACATATCATAATGTACACAATACTGAATTAGAGAATCCCAGTCGAGATGTAAGAATTGAATAGAAAATTATTTAAAGATCGTACTTTTGTAAGAAAACACAAATATTTGAAATAAAATCAGTAGAGCTAAAGGTATGCAAGACGTTGTCTGGTCCAAAGCCCTAAGGACTTCTAAGCCAAGTGAATGAGCAATGACAATGCTGAAACTCTCCTTGCAATGCAGTATTGTTCATTAAAACTAGAAATACTTCTATACAAAACAGCTCATAGCCAATTATTCTAATTTTATGACATGCCAATTATACAGAATGAAGTGCTCAACCTGTAACAACTTAGTCATATATGATAACAGCTGTTCTCCCTAAATCAAGAGCATCATACTACTACCTATGATTAATTTAACAAAATGATCTCCTATTAAGCATTTGTCATGAACTCATATAATTATCATCTGGTCTCACTCAACAGCATTCTAAGTACAAGATACTTGTCTTCTTTTAAGTGTACATATCCTTGAAGGGCTGACTTACTCAATTTCACAAGTGCATTCCTCTTTTCACCATGTTCAACGTAACCAAAATTCACCTCCCAGCTCTTCAGGCCTTCTTCCTCATCACAGTGTTTATTTCCACAGGAAAACTGACCTGTAAAGAGTGAAAACCAGCAAACCGTGGCTCAATGATTAACATTAATAGATTTGGGGTTGTTACTTCCAGTTCTGCTCAGTTTTTGCTTTTTGTTCTCCATTTCTTTCAAATAAAAAAACCCCACAAATCTAAAAATAACATCTAGATTAAGGAAACAGTAACAGGGAACAACAAAGCAATCAATCATACTTGTCCAATACCGCCTACTTGCAAAGAAAAAAAAACATAACTGTGTTTTGACATGTATGGATGAAGGTGTATGTTATGAAATAATCAGCCTAATAGTGAACTCTGAAAAAATGAATGCCACTAGGATACATCCTATATATCCTAAATGATTACTTACTGAGCAGAGGATGATGGATCAGAAGTTGTGATACAGACATGTATCTTTAATGACATCCAACTATTCAAAGTATCAAGTTTGTACAATATGAAGATGCCCACATGCTCTTTACATGACTAGTGTACCTGATACAATTAGTATTCTAGTGACTATCCATAAATACCTTTCTTTTAAGAAAAGGAAATCCAACTTTGTTAGAAATGCTACATCAGCTTTAAAAGCTTTCTTTGGTTCATTATGTGAAAAGCAACACTGATTTTAAAACAAATCTGCACAGAATCAATTTTGGTTACACCACTCAAGTCCCAGTATTGGAATAATAAAGATACATGTATCTCCTTTGCAGAAGACTGATCTGCATGCAGAGCAGGCAGAAAGGATGTGTATTAATAGGCTCACAAGCAGGACTGCTGGTGAACGATTAACCCCAGAAAATTCTGCTTAAGCGGCTAACTAATGGATTGGCAGTGTCCTCAGATACTTCAGTTCTGTAATGAAACACCACTTGAAATGCAAACATTTGAAGCAAAAAAATCGCCAGAATTCTCATTTAAAAAGCAAGTTTCAAATTAATACACATTAAGTATGTTTAACCTTACGTAATTATGGCTATCAGTACCCTGTGTCATAGCAATCTCCTAAATGACCTCATTTCAAAACAGTTATGGCAAAGAGTGGAAAGAAAGGAAGCCAAAGAAATAGTCTGGCATTTACAATTAGTAATACAAGTGACACCTCTTCTTTCACTTATCCAAGTCCTCCTTCTTCATGACCATGCAAAGACAGCCATCAAATGCAAAGCAACCAAATGTGAGTACTCCGTTCCTGCATTCCCTTGTTACCACTCCAAACCTTAGTACAGCGTACCAGCAGTGGTTCTCATCACCACTACACTGACACAGCTACATCAGCACATACAGTAAGTACATACAATGCTAATGATCAGACAGGTAGGGGTTGATGTGTTATTACATTTAATTAAAGCAATTTATATGGCTGATTTATATTTTAAAATTGCATAAAAGACCCACGGCTTTTTTTAAAGGATTGTTTGGAACCACACTCGAAGAGTGTCCGACACTCGCGAGAGGGTTGGGTTCTCGCACCCCCCAGTGGTGAAAGAGAGGATTTATCCCCTCTTATATTCCAACTGCTCACTTTTCATTAGGATTCCATTAAAAAGCTTGAAATACGTAACTCCGCACTTTCTCCCACATTTTAAAACATGGAGTACCACATATTAAAAGTACAAAGCTATAACTTTATTTCCCCACGAAGACATAAAAATCATTTACTTCTCATTTAATTTTAATTATCTTGTTAAAGTATTCAATAAAGCAAGTAGTTGTATCAAATGTAACTATCCATTAATACAATATGTAGTGCTGAATGCAACATATGACTACAACTAACTTAAGAGGCTTTAATCTTTACAGTTTAAAAAACCTAAATATTAATGTTCACACTGTCTACTGGGAAATACTTTTTTTTTTTTTAAAATCATAAATGCCTTTCTAACTTTTTGAAATATATTACAATAGAGGTGTTTACTGAATACAACTGTTTATAGAACTGTAACTGAGTGATACTGATCAACAGTACAACTCCATGCAATTTTCTGGCATGTGTATCCATGACTTCTGAAAACCACACGTGTTGGGGATCCACCCCCAGGAACACCAATACACCATTCACCTCATTTTCTTGCTTGTTCAGCAAGTTGAAGAAGCCCAAGCACCTCAGCCATGGAACAAGGAGCACTGTGGAAAGTCCCAGTAACACACTGTTAAGACTTCACACTCAGAATTAAGCTCCTGATTTAGAGACAGGATTGGGAGACATGAAAACCACTCCCACTGAAGCTTTCAAAACCAATTTAGCCTAAAATAGGTATCACACAAGAAACTTTGATCAAAAAGTTAACATTTTGCAGAACAGCACTGGAGAAACTGTTAATTAATAAATTATTTCCTGAGGAAGACTACTGAGAGACTTCAATTACAGGTATCAAAGGCTAATGACGTAGCAAAACTACTGGAGAAAAGCAGCTAAAAAGCCCATCCATTAAATTCTACATTTACACCAAATGCATTATGGTGTATTCATACAAAACTGACCATGTGAAAATAAACTATATTCTCTTTTAATAGTAATATGTGCAGATCTGTGTGCCATCTAAAACTATGTGGCATAAAACAGCAAAGCTGGAAGACAAGTCAATTTATTGTACATTATTATCTGATAAACTTACCTGTACTGTCAAATATTATCTTACAAAATTATCTCAAAGAGCAGCAAGAGAAGCATCAAGAAGAAATGTAATATAAAATGAAAGACAGCATTACCTTTTCCAGAAATTACTTCTTTCTCATGTCGCCATCTAAATCCAAACTGTTAAGATAAGAACCAAAACTGAGTTGTGAACAGTCAACACGTTAAACACTGTAAAGAATAATTTCAGTTGACTGTTGTCCTGCACGTGGCTCATCCATTTAATTCTGGTCAGGAAAATTTAATTTTTTCTCTTTTAATTAAAAATATCTTTGCCTCTGCTCGCCAGAATGGTATTTTATTTATAAAAATACTTAGAATATTTTTATTTTTACAGAAAGTCCTTCATGCTGAAAAACAATCACAAAAGAAAACATATTAACATTTCCAAGTGGAAGACAACTTGGCCTAGAAATCTGGAAATAAAACCAAAAGAATAAAATGTATTTTATTTAATGACCAGGTGTCAAACAGTGTTCATTTCTTAGCAAATAGGAGACATTTCCCATCTGTTAAGCTACAAAACAAAGTACAGAGACAGCAAATAAGAAATTCTCTAGGAAAATAAGACAAAAAAGGGAACATTTCCAGTTCAGTGCATACCAAATGAAACTTAAATGCAGAACACCCTCCTGTGCTGCACTGCAAAGCTGACAATATAACTGAACTATCTGACAATACAGATGGTCATTTATCAGCCCCAAAGTTTGCAGACAAGATGCACTGAAAGTTCAAAGACAACCCTGACCTAGAAAATTCTTATCTAGGGAAAATTTAAGGAGTAACAGACCCATCACAAGCAAGAGCTGTCAGAACACTCTTCCACCATCTCTATATAGCATCACACCAAAGGTTCACATTGGCGTTTCTGATCAAAAGGTAACACCAGTGAAGACCAAGCCAGACTGGTGGTCAGCAGGTTAAGTGGCCTGGGAGCAAGGAGGGTGAGCTCTGGGTGTGAGAGCACCTGTCAATCTCTAGGGATGAGAGCACGGGAGTCCCAGCCACGCGTGTGTGTGTGTGTGTGTGTGTGTGTGTGCGTGTGTGTGTGTGTGTGTCTGCATACCCATGTGTGTGAGTGAAAGGGTCTGGACCAGCAACTGGACTGTGGCTGTGGCCTTACAGGTTTGTATATCTTGGGGCTTCTTACTGTCTTCTTCTGAGCTTCGGTCTTTGAGAAGGTGGTTCTGCTTATTTTTCGGATTCTCAAAAGAGACTCTCCCATGAAACTGCTCCTTACCTTTATCCAGCCCTTTGCAAAAGTGGTTTACTTCAGAAGAAAAGTTCCTAAAGAGATCTGAGCTACCATCTCTATGCAGAGATCTTTAGAAAAATTACCTGACTACAAGATTTTGGCTAGGAGCAGAACAATTACAGCTGTGAAAAGACAGATGAGCACGTATGGGCAAGTCTCAATCTGTGCAATATATATATTAAAAACAACGCAGAAAACTGACCTCCAACTTCGCTTTGACACCAACTGGCACGATATTGAATCACAGAATCAAAGAACAGCCCAGGTAGGAAGGCACCTCAACAGACCACCAGGTTCAGGTTCAACCCTCCATGGGGAAGGGAACCCAGATGAGATTATCAATCACCCTGGGCAACTGCATCTGAAAAACCTCCAGCAATGGGGATCCCACTGTCCCACTGGGGAGGTTGTTCCAGCAACTGAATGTTCTCACCATAAAAAATTTCTTTCTTATATCAAGATGAAGCATCAACAAGTAAAGCATCAACAACTATCAGGCAAAAGGCCGACTAGCTGAGAAGCTTATTATCTACCCTGCACCTCTCATAGCACCAGCACTGCAAAACAGAAGGCAGGGGGGCTAAAGATTTCCAACTTACAGTTTCTGGAAATTCAGAGAAAAATGAAGGCAGGAAAAATCTGAAAGCACAGACTGTATTCCATCAGTACGAATGGGATGAGCAGCTTATTTAAGACTTCCAAGAAAAAAAGCCCTGCTTTGAAATCCTTCTGTACCAAACACAGGCATGGATAAATCAGTCATTGAGAAAAATCTCTTTTTTTTCCCTATTTTTCTAAGAATATCTAAGAAAGGACTTTCATATGATCAGAACGTATTTGAGAAAAGAAAGCACAAATATTTTACAAACTGCATGACACAGGAGTTATGCTGACATGGCAATTCCAAAAATACAGGTAATGACTTAAGAGCATAAATGGGAACTGAGAGTGACCTCAAAGTTAGGACAGACACACTTGAAGTCTGACAGGGAAATACTGTTCACACAACACAACACAAAAAGAAGAAAAAAAAGAATCTGGGGCAGAACAGTTTCCCACAAAAGACAGCAAACATATGGAAACTTGGCACAGTAGTGAGAGAAACAAAACCTGTAAGCATGCTCAAGGGAAATCAGCTAGGGGGATGGAGATGACATTGAGGAATATGAAATAGCTATAGCTACTCAAAAAAACGAGGAAAGGTGTCTTCAGCATTTTTGGTTTTTGTTAATTTTAATTAAATTTTTGCATTTTACTGTCCCAATTGTCTAGATGACTGTCATCTTTTCTTCCTAATAGAGCTAAGCCCAGTCCTTGCAAATATTTACCAGTGAATGTAATTTTCCCTACCATAAATAGTCTAAAAGAACTATATAGGCTGGGTTACTGTGTGCTAAAAACACCAAGATGCATCTGAGTTCAGCACCAGTCTTGGAAAATCACAACAGAAAATCAGTGTATACTCTTTTACTAAGAAGTTAGTCAGCCAAAAACTTGGGGAAAAAAAAAAAAGGCTGTTCCATTTAAGAAGAAAACCTGGTGCTGGAATTTGGCTGTTTGTCTTAAGAAATTCTATTTATTTACAAGGCACATACAAATCCTGTTTCCACAAACAGAAAAGCACAACCAGCAAAAGATGCTGCTTTAGAATACACTTCTTCAAAATTGTTTCTGCCAGAATTGAAGTATAAAACTCTTTTAGACTTTTTTTTTTTTAACAGTAACATTCCATGGGTTTTTAGGCTTCATTTATTGCTCCTCTCGAAGCAACCTCTCTAGCCTTCTTTCTTTAACCCCTTTGCATTTTCTGCCTCTCACACTATGTACCTCTTCATAAAACATCATCTGACAGAAATGTTCCTATTCCCACAGAAGCACATTTTTGAGGCAGTGACAATGCTTGGATTCAAACTGCTGCTGCTTATTAAGTAACTTGACAAATTCTCACAACTCCCCTGCTATGGAAGGGGTACTAACATTCTGGTTTTACGACATATCCACAATCATAAGGCAATTTTTTAAAAGGGTATATTTCAAAAACCAAGATGATTTACACTAATGAAAGATACCTTATTCTCTTTGTATCTGCTGAGATCTGCTATACAGTATTCTTTGAACAATTTATCATAATACTTCTTTGCAAGCCTCTTCTCCCTACAACAAAAAGTATTATTTTTTATTGAATGCAGATGACAACACAATTCACTTTACCATGTAATGACATTAGCAAGACAAAGAAGTTGTTTTGAAAGAACACAAGTTGTAGACCTAGAAATGCAGCAGATACACACTCATGAAACTAAGGAGTAATTTCCACAAAACTGGAAAAATAAATACAAAGTATGTCCACAGTACATACTAGACTGTATTTTTTCAAACTCTGCTTTCTTCAGAGTTTTTGAACAGTCATTTAGATCTCAGAGAATCATTATCATTTATTAGTTCTTTCTGTCATCAATTCATGTTGGCATTTGAGCAATACTACAATATGAAAGATCTTCTAACAGTCTTTCATTTTCAAATGCATCAAAGATCAAAGAATGATCACTAAGAATGCACAGTAATTCTTAATTTGTAGGGGAAACAACAAATTTAGTACAAGCAATCTAGAAACAGATCCTATAATAGTTTCAGGTACCAATTCATGTCTGCTTCATCTTCTTCATTCCACAGGAATCTATGGTTTTCTCTAATAACATCAAGATCCGTCTTGTCATTTGCTCTATAAAAGGACACACCTGTTTTTAGTACAATGTAAAATTAAAATGAAAATCCATCAAATAATAATTTGGTAAGCATCAATATTTTACAGTTCTGATCTCCACCTCACAGCATAAAGGAATACATACCTATGAAATAAAACTATCAAAAATTTATTCCGTGGCATACCTGTTCCCAAATAAAAAAAACTCATGGTGGAAAACAGCCACGGAAACTGTTTCCTGTCTGAAAACACTTTTTATACCCTTCATTGAAGACACTGATGTTAAAAGACAGTTATAGAGAGCTCTAAAGAAGTTATCATTATTCTGGACAATGGATAGCAATTCTGCACATTTCAGAAGTATTACAGACTGTTATTTTGAAGGTACTGACAGATATTTCTCAATGTACCCTCCATTAATGATCACCTGTCATCTTTCCTTTTACATAACAAAACAAGAATAATTCAGCTCATGGTAAGTTCTCATCTAAAAATATGAAAACAAAATGAAACAAGACAATTTTGTGTTTCAGTATTTCCAATTACAGTAGTTACCATTTGTTACCAAAACAATTAGTAATTTGATACACAGCTACATCATCTTTGCCCCCAAAGCTATAATATATATTTATCAGCTTTCCACAACAGGGGACCTTTGGGGTCAGGAGGGGAAATTTTGCTAATGGTTCTCACCCAGATCGTCGGAAATCCTCTATTTTGCCACCATAGTATAAAATGTAGTCATGCACAAACTTTTTATGTCTTTCATACTGAATAAAGCAATTAAGGATAATTTCAGAACTTATTTCCTTTTACCATTGTTTAAAACTAAAAAAAAACCCAACCAAAATCTTTTTATTAAGAGAAGGACTTTTCTTCTCACCAACAGTTCAGTAATTTCCAAAAAAAAGGAATGGAATCAATGCAACCCAAATAGCAACTTTTACTTAATAACCTCTCATAGAAGCTAATTTTCAAATACAGGAATTCAAGGCAATTTCATCTTTAAAACCTCATTCATCATTTATAAAACTGTCTTCCTTTATCAAAGATGGTCTGTGTGCATGTACACAGAAACCTGGTTCATTTTTTCAGCTGTGATTTAAACAACAGCTTCTTTGTACTGCAGTTCTGGTTTAAAACAGGTTTGTACTTTTCTATTACAAAAACAATCTGGCTACTAAAATGGAATAATTTATTACATTTTTACCAGCAATATACAAATAAAAGCTGTATGCTTTAGTTTGGAAATGAAAATAATGGAAAAATATTAAATGCTTCTTAGAACACTTTGGCCTCAGAAACATAATTTGAAACACCTTTTCTACCGTAATTTGAGCAAAATGTGTAATAACTTATTCGGATAGTGTCTTCACAAATTAAAACTTTATATATGGCTTCTTAAAAAGGTTTTCAATTAACTTTTATCTCAACAACAAAAAGAAGCCCCTCTGAAGAATGACTCAGTATCTGGTGCTGCACTGTCACCTGATGTGGCAACTGAGAAATCCCAGTATTCTACCGTAACGGATAACCTGTGCCCTGTCTTGAAATTTGAAAAATGAAACAGAAGGATACAGCATCCATCGATATCAAGTGAAATCTTCTTTTTCTTGCTTCTTCCCTGTTAATAACAAACATGTTTCAGTGAAAACTATCTTTCCATTAGGAGGAAAATGTCTCACAAAAGCATTATATAAAAGATACCTATCACATTCTTCAGCTGCAAATTGTCTGTGAACCACACTGCCTTGTTTTGCTTTTTGGAATGGCTTTATCAGAAGGGCATCTTCTTCTATTCTAAAGGTAGGTGGGAAAAAGGAAGAAAAGTTAGTCAAAACCTTTTCATAAGCAATAAAATTTTTGTATGACAAACTTTGCACTATCTTGAGTAACAAAGACTGTTACATTGCTATTTTCTACAAGAATAAAATGAAACTTCAGAACCAAAGTCAGCTTGGACTTCACCTCATTTGCAGAACAAAATCAGAAAGGCACCTGCTTCCAGTTGGCACTTAAAGGCAATTGCTTAAAACAGCAATTTGTATTATATGTTTTTATTAATATTATCACTATAGAACCACAATGAAAAAACCTGGAAGATTCCTCAGTTTCACTCTGACATTTAAAGTCCTTTAGAAATCTCAGTTACACAGCAAAGTAAGAACAGGAAGGACAGTGTATTCACTGAATGAGAGTGACTGGCAGTAACCCTATTCCACCCTTTCATGCCAATGTCTCAACACCTCATTAAACAGTTCTGCCTCTTGTAGCACAATCACAAGAATCACAAATTTAAAAGTCAATTACCATGTTGTGAACCGTACTTGTCAGTAGGCAGCTAAAATTACTTTTAGAGTTCAACAAAGTAATAAAAAGTTAAAGATATACATTTTAGCTAGTAAAAGGTATATTTAGTTAATTTCATTCATGAACTTAGGTGAAGAGATTTTTCTGTAATTATCAGTGGGCAGAAAGAATGGAAATCAGAAACCTGAAGAAAGCAAGCCTGGGAATTTGTTTCTAGCTATGGAATATAGGACTCTAGAAACGAAGTGCATAGTTTACTCAAAAGGATCTGTAAGCACAAAATTCCCATAAGGAGGCTGTATAAAACAGCAATTTGGAGAGAATTTAAGACTACTATTTTCCTTAAAGTGAAACTAAATACCATGATAGAGCAAGAAAAGGAACCCACATAAGAGCCCTACTGGGAATCAGCAGTGGTGTGCCAGAACAAGGATAATGACGGTATTTTTGAAAGGCTCCTGATGGTTAGTTAACATTCCACCTAGAAAGTGGAATGGTAGAATGTGCAACGGCATTTAAAGAAAATGAAATCTGAACAAAAGCAGTCACTATTTTAACGGAGAACAGCTATATTTATAAAATAAATGAAATGGCACAATGGCTATTATTCCAAAGATTAAAACATGATTTTTTTTTTCCCCAGAATGCAATCAGACACTACAAAACTCATTCTTCCAATTCTTCTATAAAGGAAAAATATGCAAGAGTCCTGGGAAACCTTCCAGAAATTCTTCTTAAATAGAGTCCAATAAAAGAGCAAGGGAGAGACAGGAAAAAGTAAGAAAAGTATATGCAAAATGTAGGCCAAATATTCAGCATGGTGCAGAAAGTGCCATGGAATTACAATAGAAAAGCAAAATAAATACATAAATAAATAAAAATCTTTACAATACAGTAAGATCAGACTACAAAATTCCAGGTCACTAACTGTGCAAACCACTGCAAGTATTGGCCAAGGTCGTCTCAAATAAGAGACGCGCAGGTCCATTTCAAGGATTGATCACAGCACAATTTATCAATTCCCAGGTCTCTTCACAAATTAAATAATAAAGAAGTAGCATCAGTTCTTCACTTTATATCTCTATGTGTTTTATATCTAAGAAGTCTGCTACCACTTGGCCTGTTTCGCCTTGCTCTCCTAGCAGCTCCATTTGTCCTGATGGAAAACAGTGATTTGAACAATGCTGCCAGAACCCAGCAGTGGATACTAATGCTTGGTAAAACAAAACACTCTGCTCCGAGAATTGAGGGGCAAATATACACCAGATGGAGACGGCAGAACAGATCTTAATCAGCTGCCCCTAGGAGATGACAAGCTTTGGCAAGCTGGAGATGAGGAGATGCAGAAATCAAAGAGATTGATTTTTTCAAAAACCATTTCACCACCAGACGTTACATACAACAGCATCATCTTCTATGCACACTAAGAGGTCATTTGTACAAAATACATAATGCAAAGTGTTAATTCTGTACTACATTACCTTTTAGTCTTTTGCAGAGACTTCTCTCCACTCTCCTCATCACTAAAATCAGAATCATAGCCTCCATGGCCATGTGCCTGAAAATAATAGACCAGTCAATATATCTACTAATGTAATATGGATATGATATAATTACAAATCAGTACTGTCCATAATGCATAAATAAAAGAGAGAAAGACAGAGAGCAAGCGAATAAGTGCAAATTATCACATTTCTAAGCCAAACAAAATTCCACAGACAATGTAGTGTATATTCTAGATAATACAGGGCAAAGAAAGATCACTTTATAAAATAGATCACTTTATAAATAACTTATTTGCATATGTCCTCATATTTAATTGTCACATATATGCAGAAAACAAGTATCATAAATACTTTGGGTTTTTATTTTCTAAACAATGTTCCTTATGTAAGAGAAAGGTGAAAATTTTTCCAAGGAGCTAGTCTTTTGGGGCTCGGAGGACAGCAAGTGATATGTCCACATTATAAACGAAGCAAAATGGGAATAAAATTTCTTGGGCTGTGATACAGCATTTTAAATCATTAGATCTTACACTGGTAGCTGGAAATTTGATTGAAACCATAACTAAAATACAAAACAACAATATGCCTGCAGAAATGTATCGCCTCATCAGCACAACATTCCTACTAGAAAAGGAAACCTTTTCCACACACTTTGGGACTAAAATGTCAATTTTATGCACATAAGAAAACCAAAATATCGACATTGTAATGCTTTCAAATGACCAAGCATTGACTGATGCCCAGATCTATCGCCTCCATTTTTCAAAGTACAGTTCCATGTTCAATTCCTTCAGAAGAAGCAATGGCTTAAGTAGATCCCATCTCCTCTCCCTCACTCCTACTCTGGTACCCTCTTTCCAAGTGCTCAGTTACAGCTGTGAAAGTACACATGAATCAGATCAAACAACTCTCCCAAGTTACAAAGGAACCTATGCAAAAAAAGATTATTTTAACCCAGATAAGTTTCCTCACAGTTCATCCCGAGTCCCCACAACCTACACCAGCCAGCTGAAGGGGCAGCACAGCAAGGGAGCAGCAAGAGCTGGGAACTGCATAAACCAGCACTGACTCCAAACAAGCTTTTACACAACTGAGGTAAAAACAACAGGGATGGTTATTAATATATCTGCATGTGGAAAGGTTCAACACACACTACCTAAGCACCTTGGTAAGTGAGACCGTGGGTAAGAAAAGACAATGGGTTAGAAAACAAGCACGTTTGATTCAGCTGATTCTTACATTACCTACAATCATATTCCTCCTCAGCCAAAAAGCTGAGAAAAACAAAACCTGAAAAAAGACACAACTCCTCAGGATGATTTTGATGAGGTGCCTTCTCTTGATGCAAATGCCTCGCAGAAATGCCATGCTGAAGAGTTAGCTGTATCCTCTACTGACACCAACGCCTGGTTTGTATCGTACACAATATGTAAAACACTATCTTCTCAAACTGACAGTGAAGGACTGCTTTAAAGATTTAAAAAAATTATTTTATTATTATTACTATAAATTATTATTATTATTAATAATAACAATCAAATACTGTAATGTTCCTCCCTCTCTTCTGGATGCTTCTGAAGAACACATAACTCTCCTATACATATATATTTGAACAAAAGCAAATCAGAACTTTTTTCTGAACTATTTCTCAGGAGTCATAAGAACTGTCTATTACGAAACAAAACAGAAACAAACCAAAACACCAAACAACCCCCCAAAACAAAACAAACAAAACCCCAAACCAAACAAACAGGTGCACCAGATGTCTGCTATAAATGGTCCTCATGCACCGGCAAAAAAGCAGCAACGATGTAGTCTCACAGCTAGCTGGTTCTAGTAGCCAGCGCGTTACTACTTTCGTTAATGAAGCTTATGCAGTCTTTAGAAAAGTCTGAACACTCTATGAGTATGCAGCAAATATATTTCTACTTGGCCCCTAAATTTAAAAAATATCATGCTAATCTGGGAATGTTTTAAATGGCATTAGTAATGCTTCCCAAATGAACATCAAGACCTTCCTTCACACTCAAAAGGGAAGAAAGTCCCAGCCAACACCATGAGCATGAAAGCATTAGACAGATGAAGTACTGAAACAGGCAAGAAGAGGAAAGCTCCAATGAAAGGAGATTTTCACAAAGCACTTGCCCTTGGATGATGTACCCCAGGAAAGCAGACATCCTCAGTAATCAGCTCTCAAGTGACTCCAGGAATGATTCAAATAAAAAGAAAAAAAGATGCAAGAAAAGCTGCTCCAACAGAGTCATACTGTAGGGCTCTCAGAAGTTGATGACTGCCTTTGTAAAGCTGACTGTGAATAGAAGGGCAGGTATGGCTAAGGACTAGGCTGCTCTTCCAACAGGAAAGCTCTTCACAGCTCCAGACATTCCCCTGAATCACTACAATACCTCAAAGATAAATTCAGAGTGAAAAAGAATACAACCCATGACTGATGTCCTGACACTTCTAGATCACTCCCCTGCCGAAGGCAACAGCAGGATGGATAGGTACTGCTCTGGTGCTAGGTTTGACATCAGCAGCTCCAGCAGTGCTGGACCACACTCACAGAGACTGGGACTAAATGATTTCCAACCCGCCACCTTAGGATGATAACATAATGACCTGACTTTTGGTAAAACATAGCTAGTTCACTTCATGAACTCCATCAAAGAATCCCATCTGTAAATGAATTTTGCCATTTTGGAAGGACAACGTGAATAGACACCAACTTAATACCATAAAATTTCATGACAAATTTCTCCCCTTCTGCACACACACACAAAAAAAAGCCAGACAACAATCCCAAATAAGGAAAACGTGTTTAATATTGAACTGTAGCAAAAGAAGAGCACATACCAAAGCTTTGTGCCCAGCCTAGCAGATTTAGACAAGAACATGCATAACCATCAACAAAATTTAAAATAACTACTCTCACTATTTAATAAACCCTTAAATATAAACTTTGCTTTGATGTAATTTGTCAGATTCAGAATGCTTATAGTAAATTATTAATACAAATACCAAGTATTTTATCAAAACATGAACCTGAAAACCATGTAACTTAAATGATACAGTGTATTTTGCTGTTGCACCAACTTCGAATTTTTCATTCCCAAAGAACAAAACAAACTGAAACCACAAAACTAAAACAAGCGCAAATATGCTTTGGGGTACATTTAGCTCACACTTAAGTAATCCAAACATCTTGGATTACTTAATAATGAAATAACTGGAGACAGAACAAAGTCCACTTAACTCTGGGCTCCTAAAACCCATAAAAACACAGCAAATGTATGAACATTGTACACAACTGATGTCAAACTGACATAACAGCTCTTGATGTCAATACAGGACACTACAAACTGCCCAGCACTGCACTTACAGCAGGTATTTGCATCCAGAGAAGGCACCTCCTTTAAGCCCCTCCAATGGAGTAAACAAACCCTGGTGAAATTGACACATCGCAGCTCATGTTGACTCCTGACCACAATGTGTGGCTGAACACGAGACGACAGTCAAAAAGAAGAAAAAAAGGCAAAGCAATCCTATAAAATATTCCCATCATGTGGCTCCTGACCTCGGGCCTAGTCTTGCCACTGCCCTCACAATCATCGCTCCCATCCTTCCCTTTATCTGCCCAGCACACAGGTCTGTGGTCGCGTTTCCTCACAGCCCAGATGTGGCCCAGAACAGGCCCGAGTGTTCGTTTCAGTACAGACTAATGGGAGGGGTCTGAAGGAAGTACAGGATCTATACGAGGGCTTGAAGAGCCATCCTGGATGGAAGAGGATACTGTATGGAAGGTCAGAATGCTTCACTGCAACATGCTCTTCCCACCTTGATGTTGTCTATGAAGCTTTTCAACTCCCACTTGGGGGAAAAAACCTGAGAATAAGTACAACTAGCTTCAAATCTATTCTTCCTTGTAAAACCAATTACAAGCAGTGCCTGCATATACGGTACAGTGAACGGCCCTAACAAAGAGAAAACGCACTCACAAGATACTGCCCCTTTATTACAGCTATGAAAAAAAAAGTAGGAGTAAAAGGTAGGTCACAGCAGACCACGACATCGAGGATTAGAGCTTTGTGGAGCTCCACGGAAAAACCGAACACCGGCCCGTGTGGGTCGCACGAAGTTTCTGAAGCCATTCTTTCTCACTTGCTTTCCCCCAGGTGACCCAGTGCTGTCCTGGCCCGCCTGACCCGTCCTCCGCCGCCGGAGGGGCACAGACACGACCCCTGACTGCCCGCTCGCCGCTTGGGGAGGGCGGCTCGGCCCTTCCCCGCACAGGCACGGCCGGGCCCCTCCGCCATGGAGGCCGCGGCCACCGCCGGGCCTGTCCCCGCCCGTCTCAGCCGGGCCCCCTCCGTCCCTCCCTCCCGGCCCCACTCACGGCCGCGGAGAGGCGCAGCTGGTTGGGCTCCATGGCCGCGGCGAGGCGAGGGCCGCCTCCGCCGCCCGGCCCTGCTCCCGGCCCCGGCGCTGCTCTGCGGGCCGCTCCCGGAAAGCGGGGCAGAGGCGGAGCAAGGCCGCACCGGGGGCTCCCTTCCTCCCTCCGTCCCTCCCTCCGCCGCGGGCGGGCGGCGCGGTGCAGCGGGGCGCGGGGGAGGGCGAGGGCGAGCCGGCACGGGAGGGGAGGGGAAAGCCGCTCATCATGTTTAGGGGCGAGGGGAGTCTCCCTGCCCGGGAACCCGGTGAGCAGCCTCGGCTGCCGCGGTCTCCGCCTCTGGGAAGGTAGGACTCTGCCGCAGGGGCACAGGGAGGCCTTAGTGCGCCCCTGTCCTTCCCGGCCCGGGTCGCCCGTACACCCTCCTCGGCGCTTTCGGGCAGAGCAGTCCTTGTTGTGGGGGCCCGGGCTTAGACCCCGCTGCGGGTGTCGGGGCCAGGCGGAGAGGGTCCCTGGGGAGGGATCGGGGAGGCGGGGGTCGTTGTTCTGGAAGGGACCTCTCGTGGGAAAGGGGACCCCTCAGTGAGGGAGGCCCCGGGAGGCGCTCTACGGTGGGCAGCAGCTGCCAGGCGCGCCCGGTAGATGCGCGCTGCCCTCGGCGCGGCACAGACCGCGATCGCAGCCTCGGCACGGCGATCTGTAACACTGATTTCTGCCTGTGCCAGCGGCTTCTCTTCTTTTCAGTCGCATCTCGTAGTTAGAAGAACGAAAGGCAGTATGTGACTCAGTTTCCATATGAGGACCGACGGCAACTGGGCGATAAGAGTTTGGGAGCCTGTGGGTTGCATCATAAAAAGGAGCTTAATAAACCAAAAGTGTTTTCTGATAAAGTAGCTGGGAAGCACCAATCTTCGGCATTAAGTCATCAGATACAGCAATTAGCTGTCAAGGAATTGATAGTTTCCCATCAAACACAACCTGAACTGCTGAGGTCTGAAATGCTGTAATCCATCAAAGGTACTTTCTTCTGGACTGTGTTAGTTTCCAGTCGTGTTATTGATTAATGAATAGTTAAACCACAGATACACTTAATATAGTGAAAGAATAAAAATTTGAATACTGCTGTTGTCCTTGTAATATGGAAGTTGTAAAATATAAGTTGTGAGTAGTTGCTTTTCCACAGTAAGGCAATCACACACCATAGCTGACAGTGTATCTCCTTGCCTTGGCTACCGAATCTCCGTTTTCAGAATTATATTTTCTCCTGACCTAGTGTTTGTGTTACTTGTTATGTCATTATTGCTGTGACAGGATGTAAAGATGATGCTAAAGTGTCCCATGGAAAGGAAAGGAAAGGAGTGGCACTGTGCTTATTTGAGTGCATGCAGTATTCTGCTGAAGTCCTACTGAATGTGGCCTGTTTCCTCTAAAGGGCAGAGACTCTGTTGCAAAAATGGAATTATCGTAATTAATAATTTAAATATATCAAAATAAATAATGTATACCCTTAAAGCTGTAATAGCAGGCATCTTTTTGTTGTTCCTGTCATATGGAAATGACAGACTGCTTTAGTGTGAATGAATCTTGACATGATTCTGGAAACTGGGCCAACATATCATTGATTATGCACTTTGAAGAAGAGTGGGAAAGGTAGAGGAAAGATTTACAGTTCTTGAATCTCTTGGCATTGTATAGTGGCCACAAAAGCCTGCATATAGAAAAAATACAGTTTCTGGGACAGGAAAATTCTGCAGTGAGTCCAACTATAGCAACTGCTGTAGATGCTGAAGTTATTTTATAAACAGCTTTTCTGAGAATAGCAGCTAGATAATTCCATCTTGCTATGCTATGCTTTTCTGATGTCTGACTGTGTTGCTTTAGAACATCACCTGACTGCTTTTTATGTGTGAGCTACAGTAAGCTACAGCTGGGGAATGGGATCAGAAATGGCATCCTAAATAAACTGGAAGTTGAAACTGAACATACCCTTAGCCCTTGGGGTATGCATTATACTTTGCTCTAATAGGAGTATCTCCACAGGTTAATTCTTACAATATATTTTGACACCAAAAAGGCACTTCTCTCGTATGAGTCCCACAAGACTAGAAGATACAGGAAAAAGAACTGATGAGATGGGCATAATTCTTTACAGGGCAGGAAGTACTACCATTTAAAGTTGGATTTCAATGGCTGTACAGCCAAACCTTAGGAGCACAGCTTTCCTTTACAAGTAAGTCAATCTATAGGTTAGCTGCCACTGAAGAGAGCATTCCTCTTGAACTGGCCCTGGTGCTCATCTGACCACTCCTGCTGAACTGCAGAATTTAATTTTCTGCCACCAGCTCCTGTGACTATCCTGCTGTGGTGTCTGAAGAGTAACCCTGGTGGGGCAAAAAAATGTTAGGGATGGAGGGATGAGACAGGAGGGAAGTGGGAGTTGAGAAACATGGGCTGCCGTTTCAGCAGCAGCTCTCTTTTAAATCAGCAGTAATGTGAAACAATAGTCTTAAATTACAGTAGCCCTGAACTTTGTGGTCCACAAAGGAGAAAACATCACTGTACCTTTTACTTTAGTTCTGCCCTAAATCTAGAATGGGCCAAGCATGAAAACTGGTGTATCCAAAAAGTTTGTCAGACATGGTACATACATCATAGAGATGCAGAATTCAGTTATACCTGACATACTTACAGAGCTGTTTCTAAAAGGTTTTAGTATAGGAGATTTCACAGCTTAAATACCTTGATCTATTAACCTCTTGGGTTTAAAGGTTTTTTTCCTGCTATCTAAGAAAAATCTTCTTTGTTGCTACTTGTGATAATTTCTTAATGCTCTGCACTAGTTTGTACAGAAAGCAAGCACTGATCATCATCTGAATAACGTCTTTAGATACTGGAAGACATATATCCCCACAGTCTTCCCTTTTTGCAGCCTAAGAAGGTACTTTAACCTTTCTATATAGGTTAAATATTGGAGAACTCCTACATTTTGTTGCTCTTTTTCAGACTCAGATTTCTCAATGTATTTTTAAGAAATACTAAGCATAGCTGCTTAGTCCTTAACATTATTTAGCCAGGAAGAAACACATCAGCCTTCCCGCAGGAGATGATTGCATCCTAAGATCTTCTGGTGAAGTTGTTTAAACGCAACAGCCTCTGATCTGTTGAATCAAAATAAGTTTGGTTAGCCAATTAAAAAATTGTTCCAATTTTTAATGAAACAAATCAGAAGGCTTTGCCAGCAGGCTGGAAGAGGCAGCTACTGCTGGTATGAAGAGCAAGGGCAGGGCAATCACTGACAACCACATCCATTGTGAGCTGTTTGCCGGGGACTACATTTGAGTTTGATTATGAGACAGTAATGTGGAACCATCAAGAATGCTAGTAAAATTGAGATTTGTCCTGTCTAATCTTTCCTCTTTCTCCATTAAGTCAGTTCTTTTGTTGACAAATGAGGAAATAACTTTCTAATATTATTTGATATTGGCACCTTCCTATCTCCTGCATGTCTATGAAGTAAGTTGCCAAATAATTTATTTTTGTGTCTTCATTGTACGAACAGTACTTTGGCATCCGTCATGTTCCTGATTTTTATCTCCTCCTGTTTGAAGCCCCCTAGTAATTTGTAGGAAAAGCAGGCAAAGCTAAAAATGGACATTCACATATGCCAGTAACATCACATTCAGTAACTGTAGCTCTTTTTCATTTAGATGTGCCTGTGTACAATTTCAGGGATGCAGTGTGCCTCCCAACAAGCCCTGAGGAAGGTATACACTACAATCAGGCAGCTGTTTCCCAAGCTTCAGTCTTCATGACAGTCAGGGAAAACCAGTGGGGCTGTTCAGGAGGGGCAGTGGCTCATGCGCACCAGTTCCTATCACTGGTACTGGTCACTCCAAACTAGTCATTAAAGACTAATGATATTCTACAATGATCTAGAGGCTATGTGGAGATAGCAGACTGTTGCAGTGCATATCTGTTTTGTGAAATTCAGTAAATGGTGTGTTCCACATTTTTTTGTCATACAGGGAGTATCAAACATGAAGCTTAACTAGCCACTAGATGTCAATGTTGCTGTGCTAAAAGGCAAATGCAGTTTTATTTGTTTGGCTGATAAAGTAATTTATTCAAGAAAAGAACTTCTTTATTTAAAGATATTTCCAGTATAGAGTCAGTTACAAAAAATAATCATAGACAAGCCCAAGCTGTGTCCATTGTTTTGAGATCGGCTGTGCAGTTTTATGCTATTTTGAAGTCGCAATTACCATTTCAGTGCATAATCATTATTAGAAAAGTACCTTTGAAAAAACAGCATCTGACTGATCATCCGTTTCCTTTCCTTCCAAAATCCCAGACCTTTGTATAAGTACCCACAATCATTGTATTGAATTTCACTTGTTAATAAGATAAATTAGAGCTAATAACAGGATATCTAATCCTATTATAAGACTATTGAATCTCCTAAATTCCAGTTATCTGTGGACATTTTTCCTCTTAATTATTCCTGTTTAACACCATTGGATATCAATGTCAGATACGTTGCGTGGAGACAGAATTTCTAGAACACGAAGACTTCCAATATGATAAGCAATTTGGAAACCAGTTCTTTTGAAAATTTGTTTATCTAAAGGCAGATCCGACAGATGATGGCATTTTAGAAGGACATATGAGGTAGAATTTGACCCATGGGCCTTTGTTATTCCTGGCTCCTCTACTTCTAGGGTGAATATATCACTGCCAGTCTCCACAACTACTTACTGCCTAGTGCACGGAAGGTGCTGGTTCTCTTGTCTGTCTACAGAGCATTTATTTTGAGACCAAAGTTTGGAAATTAATTTAATAAACAGTAATGGAAAGCTCAAGAAGACAACAGTGCACATCTCAAATTCCAGATTAAGCTTGTTCTGCTCTCAGGATAAAAACAAATATCAAAGGCTCTTATTAAAAATAAAGTTGAAACTTGCTGTTGATCTGAAAATCTCCCAAGAAGTGAAAGATGAGGAAATTGCACCCTTATTCTCAGCTGATCAGTTTGGAAAACAGTGTCCCAGTTTAGGCCACAATGTTAGAAAATACAGCCCAACCTGATTTATCCCCTTAGCTCCACCTCGTACGATGCAGATAGGGCCTCTCAACTTCACACATAATTAACAAGATTTTTTTATTACTGCTGACAGAAGAGCAGCCTTAATCTTCATTATCATGGACTGAAGTAGTATAAGTCCTGCTCAACAGTTTATTTGATGGTAGCATTACTTCCATTCTTGACATGCTAAAGAATCACAGATAAACTGTAGAAGAACTGTAACTGTTTTAATTCCTAACATCAGTTTTAGTTTTCTTGCCTGTGACTACAGAGTTATGTAAGAATCTTATAATAATATCTTGAAAATCAGATTGCTTCATTCATTCATTCACTTTGTCACACTTAAGGGAACACTCAAAGCATCAACTGATCCTAAAACTTCTGTGTACTTCAAAAAATACCATTAAAATAAAGTTTTCTGCAAGCCCTTGTTAAGATGGATAATGTAGATAATAACAGTATGACCCTGTAATGATTCAGTTATGAAAATAATAAATCAGACTTTCATAAAAAAATAATTCTTAGAATCAACTCCCCATATTATCGCTAAAGTTTGGGCTTATTTTTGCAAAATGTACAGAATTTTACTAAACAAATCCCCTAGAGATATATTATGTGGACTCCTGTCTGGTGTCCTTTAATTGTCACTGCTAGTTCCACATTTGTTGTGTGGCAGGTGATTTTGGTCTCCAGAGCTTAGTCTGGCAGCTCTGCTCAGAACAAAGCTCACTGCAAGATTACACATGCATGGAGGCATGCATAAAAAAGAGTAGTGACTTCAGCCTATCAGGAATTAATTTAAAGTAATTACCAGTATGTACAAACTACTACTACTTAGTTTTATCAACCTGCATTTAAGTAAGTAGAATACAGAGACTAACTCCTCCACCATGTTCTAGTTTTCATTTGAGGCGATTTTAGAAGTTCATTATGCGTAAATTCCCTGAAGTATGAACTATTTCCTAAGAGAGCAAAGAATGCCTAATCTTACTTTTATGCCTAGATCCGCTATGGTGGAAAGTGATTGATGGCATCCAATTACATAAATACAAGAGAAGGGCAAATTTGTTTTTCCAGTTTGATATTGGAGTTATTATATAAGATGAAAAAATCATAGAAAATAATAAGCAAGAGAAGGAAAATCCAGTAATGTGGAAGTAATAGAAAACAACTGACAAACAAGCAATGTACTTATTTTCTTTAAATTACATTGTTTCACACTGGATTTTTTGGTGGGGGGAAAAAGAATACATGAGCAAAGTTACAGTCCATTGCATTTTTAAACCATAGTGGAAAAGATATGCATTCCCTCTTTTCCTGACATGCATTTTTGTGCATAATGTCTGCCATGTATGTATAGTCATAATACTCACTTATGAGAATTGAGGAACGGTACAAATCATTGACAGGGAATGTCTGGAATCTAAAGTCTTCTGTATAAAAAGGTGACGGACAAGTCACCGTAATCTGAATCATGCCAACAGTTAAGCACTATTGGTGTACCCAGCATTCCACAAAACCTGGAAAAGAAAGGGGCCTCAAAGTCTGGGTCTAAGATCTAATATAATAGAGATGTACAGTTTCATTCCTGCAAGTATGTTTCAGAAAACACCTGGTTTTTAGAGATGTGTTTCATCTTAACTTAGAAGTTGAGATCTTAACTCAGGAATCCAGAGGGCCGGTCCTGTGTGTACTGTGGAGCTGGTAAGATGAATTCATCACAGTGTTTTCCACTGGTTGTCCTAAAGCAAAGAAAATACATCAGAGATTATTTGCAGTATACAGTGCTGCAGTCAATTGTTTGGAATCTCACAGTCAGATTTTAAAAAACGAAGGTATAAGAGCATAATACTATTTAATGATGACGGAATCGACCCTCACTTCATCTTACTATTTCAGTGGGATTACGTTATAAAGTAACTCAGTAGCTGCATGTAGAGGCTGTTAGTATCTAGGTTGAGGTGATCAATAACTGATCCTTTGGTGAAAACTGAAGGATACAGGGATAGAAAAAAGCAGCTCTGAGCAGTGAAGTAGGATGAATCAGTTAAAAATTCCTATTTCACCATTTTTAATGAATGTGCTTATAGAGTACTGCTGTGAGACCTCATTTAATTAATAATACCATGAGCCATTCTGCTAGAACTGACCTTTTATTAGTAAAAGTATACTACTGATTGCCAGGGTTTGGAAATAATTTGGATTATATTTCAAATTAAATACAATTTTAAGTTATTTTATCACCAGTATCATTAAGACATAAAGTACTGAAATACTATCAACCCTTCTATTGGAAGTATTTCCAGGACACTATTCATTGCATGGCACCTAAGTGGAATGGGAAAGATAACTATCCTAAATGGCAACCATTAGTCTAACTTAGTTACAAATATCAAGTTATGTTATTTATAGCCAGCAACACTGAGCTGTGCAATATCCACAACTCTAGAAGTAAAAATGGCAGACTCAAAAAACCACCGAGGAAAGTATCTATGGCAAGTAAAAAGAAATATTCCAGCTTGTACCCTGGGGAAGATCCTGCTACTTGCTAAAACCGCATTCAATTTGCAAGTTATAAGTCAAAACGTTTATAGTTACATATCTAGATGACTGTCTTTCTTGAGTGGAAATAAAACATAACCACATGGAAGATAAGGGTCAGGATGTGAAGTGAGATTTGAGTGAGAAAAACATTTCCTTTAGCATTTCATTAAAGGTTCTCTCAAATTTGTATTACACTGGCCTTAAATATACTGCTCATAAAAGATGGATTGTGTTATTTAGATTTATATTAGAATCTGTTTTAATATATTTTATCAATCTTGCTTTAGTAAATCCATGCCACTCTTTCCCTGTAAAACTTTTATTTGAACCTCAGCAGATGGCCAAAGACTTAACAGAGTCAGTATTTGGCAGGTTTCTATAATATGAGTCTGTTAACAAAAGGAAAATACTATTCTGACAACCTCATTTATCTTAGATATGGTCATAATCCAGCCACAAATGTTAAGAACTAGAAAAAGTAAGAAGACTGGTGAAGCATTTTGATATTTTCTTACATCAACGCCCACAGAAAAATATGCCCATACAACAGAATATTAAGTTGTTCTCCCAGTTAAAAAGAAGCTAATATGCTATTAATATCTGAAGGTACTGATGTACTGTGATCTAACACTACAGTATGAAAAACAAAGCCTTAAACTTATGATGACATCCATGATTTGTATTGATTTGCAGTTCAGTGCAGCCTTAAGGACAACACAAATACCCCATCCTTGGAGCCCAAGAGTCTTTATGAAAGGGCACCACAGCCCTGGTCACAGATGCCCATCAGCTGCATCCACACAGATCCTCGGCAAAGAGGGATTTAGCTGTCTTTGGAACATCACCCATTCTGAATCTATAGCAACCCTTCTCTAATATGCGAAGCTATTTTTAGCATCAGGGCAGCCTTGAAAACAGCAGGTAAAGCATGAGAAGAATGAATAAGTGGTTGTGGTGCTCGCCTGTGAATAGAAGCTATATATAGCTCTTGAGAGAGATCTTAATATATATGGATATATATATTGTGTATATGAAGGGATATCTGAGTCCCTGAGGGGGAAGAAGGGGTGTCAGAAACATAGAGGAGAGCATTATTGCTATTTGTGACCTGAGCACTTATCTAAAAAGTCTTTTTTTCAATTTTTCTGTTTAAGAAAATAAATTGTTAATGGAACTGGGTATCTTTGATCTGCTCTTTATTTGCAATGAATGTATAGCCATCATTTCCCTAAGTGAAGAGAAAATTGAACAGCAGGAGACTATCTGCAGCTCCAAGCTCTTTTCAGCCATTACTTGCTCCAAGAAATTCTTTAGGGAATTTCTCCGGTCCCCCTTTCCATGCTTAGGAGCCAACATCTTGGTTTCTGTGATGTTAACTTTTCTCTTGAGTTCCCATTCCTGGTTTTTTTTGTCTTTGTCTTTTTCTCTTATATGTTCATCCACTTGCTTCTAAAAAAATCTTGGGAAAAAAGGCCACATGTGCCTTTGTTCAATCAGTACTGTGTGCCATTTATTTAGCTGGGGAGCTATATTGCTTCATGAAGGAGCTTATTACTTCTTACTAATGTGTTATATTGAGGCTGGGAATTAGGCCCTCCAGTTTTAATGACTCTTTGCCTAAATCACAAGGGCAGCAACAGTGGAAACTTACCGATGCCTACAAGTGCTTGGTGTCAAAAAGAAAGTCGGCTGTATAGTATTTGGATTGTTGTCTTAGAAAAGTGATAATTAGGAATCATTTTGAACTCAAAATGTGAATGTTACCATATTCAAGGTAGGGAAAATCCTTTAGCTTCTGAGCAGTCGTAACTAAAACATGTATTTCTCTGTTGCTATGAAAATTATATTTAAGACTACAGTCAGTTCTTAAGTAAAGATGTTGTGTTGGTTTTGTTCTCCCACTGCAGAGAGAGAGGGCCAGCAGCCAAAAGAGCAAATCTTTTCTTAAAGCTGTACTAAATATGTAGCATATTGGCATATGAGCTAACAGATGTAATGAAATTTTCAGCCCTTCAGAGTCTCCTCTGCAGGGCAAATGTGGTTTGTAAGAAAAGGGACCTTGGAGTTCAGCTTGGTACAGTATTTTATTTGATGGAGTATCTGTGCTGGGCTTGTGCAGTGACAGCATGCCTGCCATAACGTAGGGTGGGATGTCAGGCAGATTTGGTATTTGCTGGAGGTAAAAAGGATTAACTCTACTGAAATAAAGTATTTTTCCAAACTTCTTGAGTTGTTGAGAACAATAAAAACATCAGTAAAATACAATTGTGGAGCTATCACCAACAACCCCTTAAAATGTTTCAGCGCTGATCCAAATCTCTGCTTTGTAAAGCATGTTGATTAGCAATGATGAAACAATAATATGTGTTTGATGAGGCACGTCATTCCTATTGTGCAGTTCATTATGTCAGTGGCACTCCAGCAAGGCTTCTACTTGAAGTATTTCAGTGACTTCAGTGGTGCTAAGATTTCTTTCATTGTAAATTATTCAGGACATAGAAATGTTCTGTTTTTAACAAGTAAAGAGTTTCTCCTCAAAAGCCTGCTGTCTCTGCCATGTAACAAATAAATTTCCTATGTAGATTTAAATAAATAATATTTTGTTACTTTTTTTTCTCTTTGCAAAATGACAAGGAAAATTAAAAACAAGTTTATAAAGATTAGAATAATTGTTCAGGGAGCCAATGTCATGAAAAAGTACAGAAGAGCATGTGAGATAGTACAGGTCAAGAAAGGGATTTTGTAACACGCCGTCTGTTTTTAATTAGCATCTTGGCAAACTGGAAGAGCTCAAACATTTTTCCATGAAGAAATGTATTATAGACTTTTCTAGCTGCCAATTAAATGGCATTTAGCTACACTGACAGTAGTATGTTGTTTTGGGTCTGTAGAAAGCACTTGCTCATGCTAGAAAATCTGGGACATTTTGTTTTGGATACAGGGTTCTTACTGGACTGGATTTTCTATCTCTCCTATTTTGAATGTAGGCATGAAAGATACCTTCTATGAATAAATACCAAATTAAGAGTGCAAGGAGCTGGCAGAGTGGAGATGATAATTATGACGTATCAGTTTGTATACACCTGTTGAAAGTCTGTCCTCCAGTGATAATTTTTAAACAATGGTAGCTAAATACTGGGATCTTTTAGGAGGTTCATATTTTGTCCTGTTTGGTAGAGACTGAGGTTTGACTGACAACTGCTTTGTCACCAGTTCTGTCCTATGGTTCATTTAAATATGAGCATTTGTAACATGAAAGTGCCCCTCAAGCGTGCGGCTCCCTACACATTTTCTCTAACAGTGAAACCAATGCCCTCTGCCCACTCCTGTCCTCAGCTGCTTGTTCTGGCTTTAGCAATTTTTTTTTTTTTTTTTTTGGTGGGGAATTGAATGATTTGGGCTTGTTTAGGGTTTTATTTGTTTTCTGGTTTTTTTACCAGCTAATTTATGCAATCCGGTTTACAGAATAGCACTAGAGCAGAAACACCAGCAGTGAGCTGTGGAAGAGGGCAGAATCAATAGTACTTGGAAGAGCTAGGAAGAGAGAAACCATCCTCTTAAGGAAAGCGTTGCACAGAAATACATTCTTAAAATCACCATACTGGTTTTGAAGAAACTGGCCATTATAAATTAAGCATAGATTCTCTCACTAGTATCATGGTTTTAATGTCTGATCAAGCTATCTATGTAGGGGGAAAAAAGGCAAAAAAGTAACTTTGATATTTCAACAAGACTTCTCCTCACTGAGAGGTTCATATAGAGTGCATCACGTAATCTTACAGTAGGATGTATGCTAGGTGATGAGTGTGATGTCAGTTCCACTGAAATGGATGGGCATGTTGCCTGTCTCAAAAGTGTCCCAATTTCCAACATGGGAAAAGTTGATCTTCCCTGAGTAAACTACAAATTTTCTTGAAAGTTGTCTTAAAAGGCTGAAAAAAATCCAGCTTTCTGCAGCAGGTGGAAACCTCGTGTTCTTGTATATTGTTTTCTTTCTTACACTTCCCCCTGTATTAGGTGTGGTCTCAGTTCCTGCTGTGAACCATGAAGTAGCACAGCTTCATACATCTTTGAATTGGGCTCTGGTTCTCTTTTGAGCTTGTTTGTTTGCTCTTTCATTTCTCCCCCAACTTTGAATATCCATTGTTAGCATTTTCAAGGCAAAACATGGACAACAGAAGCAAAGCAAGAACTGTTTGTGTAGATCTGGAGAAAAGTGGCTGGTTATCAGGAGGGCAGTTAACTTGATGCTACTGGATTGTGTTTGCTTGGTAACAGAACTTAGAAGCAAATGAAGCATCAAGAATCATAAGGATGTTAAAAATCCTGAGTTGCAACAAAATAAAACCTAGAAATAGATTAATTTTCCCTAGTTTCCCTTTGAAAGACATACGTTATGCATCTGTTTTTCTTAAAGAGAGATCATTCAGATACCAGTACATCTCTGCTAACATACTTTTTGTCATTGGCAATATTCTGCCAATGACCTAAACCAGCGAGCAGTTGCAGAGACACCTGCACATTTACCAGGATATGCTCAGTGGAGCAGGTGTTGTACATCACTACGAAGTTTTGGCCACGAGAGCTCACTTCAGAGGTGATCGATTCTAAATCCATAGTGAATGTGAACTGGCTACTTTATGTAAGGGAAAGGAGACCACCCTCCAAGTCATTCTTTCCTCCAGAGCTGGCAGCAGTTAAGCAGCCATTTCCTCAGCTTTTTGACACAGGCACTGGCCTGGTTGTTCTGCTTTTAATGAAACTGGTGTAATGAAGAAGGATACCCATAATACGAACCTGTATAGACAGGATAGGGCAAAGGCAGAAAAACTCTCCAAATAAAAAGTTTTGGGCAGTCTTGTGATCATTCGCAAGCTTGTCTGTGCTATGAGCTGTTGTGTAAAGGCATCTCAAGTTTTATTATGCCTAACCTGCAGAAGGCCTCTTCCTGGCAGTGGCTCTTGGTGCCAGATCCACCAGGAAGCATAGTCTTTTCAAAACTGTTTAGAATTCACAAGACTTAGTTTTGTTTATTGAAAGTACAGCCTCATTCTCAGCTGCTTTAAATTTGCCATTTGCTCCAGAATTTCTTAAAAGGGTGGAGCCAAGAGAGCAAAAACTCAGACTCATGAGATATTTGTAGGAGTCTTTGATCTCAAAATCCTTCGGCTCCAAACACAGTGGTAACAGAGCAATTACAATGTTTTGTTCTTTAGAAGACCCATGAATACTGGGTGTGATTCAGACTATTGCACATCTGTATGGTGTAATATTATGGGCTTAACACCAAGCACAGTAAATTCTCATCATCACCATCAGTGGATTTTGGATTAGGCCACGTATGTGCAGGCAGCTCATCCTGAACAGAGAAAAAGCAACACAGTTTTCTAAAAGTGGGATGAAATTAGGGATAACTGTAACAGGATATGGATCTGCAAAGGGAAGTGTACTGAGCATGAAACCACAGGAAGCTTATTCAAATTTTGTCATGCGTTGGTAATGAAAACATACTAGTCTAATGCAAATATGCAAATATAGCCATTGGTGTGGAGTTAATGCCTCAAAAATATTTTTTAAAATAATTTTTGGTTCTATGTTCTGACCGTTTGTGTTTGATGTCCTCAAATATTTTAGCAAGCAGGTTTACTTATAGAAGAATTCGTATTTTAACTAGATATTGGAGAATATGTGCTAAAAACGTATGCTTAGCAAATAATAATAATAATAATAATAATAATAATAATAATAATAATAATAATAATGTTGTTGTATATGTTTGCTCTGGAAACGAAGCCTGGAAGTTGTGCTAAGTCTGGCCAAAGAACACAAGCAGTGGTGGGTGGTGAATACCTCTAGTGGCAGCAGGCAAAAGTAGCTTTCGTTTTGACTCCTATACTTGCACCAAGATTTTTACTAGATGGTTGATTATCATAAAAAATTGTTGTTACCAAACAATTTGGATACACTGGAAGAAACAGCAATTTGTTTCTTACCGCTCATACCCAGGGCATGGGAAACGATTGGTCCCTAAGGCGTAGTTGGCTCNGAGGCCGCTGAGGGCGGGCGCCGCCCGGGGCCGCCGCGTTGCCGGGATACGGGGCCGCGGCGAGGCGGTGGCGCGGGGGCCGCGCCGGCCCCGAACAGTGTCCCCCAGCCAGTGTCCGCCAGCCGGCGTCCCCCTGCCAGCGTCCCCCTGCCCAGCCGGGAACGCGCCTGGCCCCCTCCGCGGCACGGCAAGGTGCAGGGTTTTCGTCTAGAACGTCAAGTGATGGGAAGCAGACCGAGGAACGCATCCACAACTCCCTCATCCCCCCTGCTGGAACCTTGCTGAAGAAAAATAAATGAATTTTGAATCCCATTGTGCCTACTCAGTACCTGAAACACCCGGGGAAACAAGCAGGGACCGAGAGGCAGGCGCTGGTCCGTGGGCGCAGCAGGCCGCTGCTTGCTCCGCTGGCCCGCGAACAAACAGCGATGGCATCGGCAAAGGGTGAGCCAAGTGTCGCCGGGCTGCGGAGAAGCTATGCCGCTGAAAATCCATGGACCAATTTGTTTTTAAACTGCTACATGGCAAGAAATGAGATGCTGAGCTTGGCAGAAAAGGACCCTGGAAAATGTGATTATGCCTCTCTTTTGATGGAGCTGTTATAAATATTCATAATATTGCAATTTTGGGGAAAGTGGTTGTTTTGGCATGTGGTTTGGAATAGAAAACTAACTTCCAGGCGGTCCTCTGCATGGACCAAACTAGAGTCAGGTTACTGCTCTGCTGCAGAATGTGCTTTTGTTACTGAAGAAAACGCTACACTGCAAAGTTTTCAGGAGGTTCACAATGTGGTTGGAGTATTAATTAAAGAGAAATGCCTAGGTAATTGATGGTGGGTTTCAGTGAATGAGCCAAAGGAAATGAAACACGGGGTTTCACAATCAATGGCAAAATATTGCCATGGCAATGGGTAGTTTTGCCAGGAATAAACAAACAAACAACAACAGGCCTCTTTCAGAAAAAATGTTAGAGAATTTTCTGTTCTCACCTCACCATGTCTGTGCCATTGGACATCTTGGGGGGGAGAAGATAAGTGTAGCCTACTTATGCAAGTCCCACAGATCCAGCTCCCTTCTCAGTAGGTGCAATTAGATCATTTCCAGAATGAGAAGTTACCTTTATATTGGGGGATGGGAAGGCATTGACATTTGCTTAATAATGATTTCAGTGCCTTGGCTACTGTAATTCTGTTCCATTTNTGCAGGAAACACTGCAGCGGCTCGGCTTGGGCCCGCGAGGCTACAGCGAGGGCTGGCACCGCGAGGGCTGGCACCGCAAGGGCCGCGGGGCCACGGAGGGCGAGCGGCAACCGGGGCGCTCCCTCGGGCCCTGCCTCGCCCCCGCCCGGCCGAGGCCGCTNAGAAAAATAAATGAATTTTGAATCCCATTGTGCCTACTCAGTACCTGAAACACCCGGGGAAACAAGCAGGGACCGAGAGGCAGGCGCTGGTCCGTGGGCGCAGCAGGCCGCTGCTTGCTCCGCTGGCCCGCGAACAAACAGCGATGGCATCGGCAAAGGGTGAGCCAAGTGTCGCCGGGCTGCGGAGAAGCTATGCCGCTGAAAATCCATGGACCAATTTGTTTTTAAACTGCTACATGGCAAGAAATGAGATGCTGAGCTTGGCAGAAAAGGACCCTGGAAAATGTGATTATGCCTCTCTTTTGATGGAGCTGTTATAAATATTCATAATATTGCAATTTTGGGGAAAGTGGTTGTTTTGGCATGTGGTTTGGAATAGAAAACTAACTTCCAGGCGGTCCTCTGCATGGACCAAACTAGAGTCAGGTTACTGCTCTGCTGCAGAATGTGCTTTTGTTACTGAAGAAAACGCTACACTGCAAAGTTTTCAGGAGGTTCACAATGTGGTTGGAGTATTAATTAAAGAGAAATGCCTAGGTAATTGATGGTGGGTTTCAGTGAATGAGCCAAAGGAAATGAAACACGGGGTTTCACAATCAATGGCAAAATATTGCCATGGCAATGGGTAGTTTTGCCAGGAATAAACAAACAAACAACAACAGGCCTCTTTCAGAAAAAAATGTTAGAGAATTTTCTGTTCTCACCTCACCATGTCTGTGCCATTGGACATCTTGGAGGGGAGAAGATAAGTGTAGCCTACTTATGCAAGTCCCACAGATCCAGCTCCCTTCTCAGTAGGTGCAATTAGATCATTTCCAGAATGAGAAGTTACCTTTATATTGGGGGATGGGAAGGCATTGACATTTGCTTAATAATGATTTCAGTGCCTTGGCTACTGTAATTCTGTTCCATTTTCTTACAGAAGGTGGAAGGGCTCAGAAATAACCCAGGTTTCTGTCACTCTTAGCTGGTGCTGCTTCAGGAGAGACTGCTGACAGGGAAGGTTTTCTTAAGAGCAAAAACATTGGCCCACACTTAAATTAATAAAGAGCTTTACAAAAGCACAACAGAGAAGGCAGGGGAGCTGAGAAAGCACGAGCTGCTCTTTCTTCCATGGGCTCGGATGCCTGGTGGGAAGTGTGCCCATGCACAGAGACTGCTGTCCTCTCCCAGCAGGGCCTTTGAAGGTAGCCTTCTGCCTCTGAAAGCTTTCTGGACGTCTCTGGCTGCACCCAGAGTCCTGCAGTCCCTCAGAGGATGCAGTCCCACCACCTGGTGTGAGCTCTGGGTGTCTCCCCTCATCCCAGGGAGATGGACCACAGCCACCACCCAGTCAGGGATTCAGCAGTGGTGGTGTCCTGCCTTGTATCCATAGACTGAATTTCCTGCAGTTTTGCAGGCTTTTGTTCTGCCCATAGCCTATGAAATCCCTGATGGGCACCCATATCTGGATATGCACTGAGGCCTTGCTGGGATTGTTCCTGAGGAAGATAGACATGGCCTCATGTTGATCTTGTGATTTCGTGGCTTGAAGAGCAGAAGCAATGGGCCAGAGCCAGGTGGCCATGTGAAATCAGAGTAACCAGAAATCAAGAAATCTCCTCATCAGGAGATCAAGTGTCTCCTGGTGAGGAGACAACATCCATGTGAAGGACCCAATAGTCAGCCTGACTGTATTAAATATCTGTACCACTGGGTTGACCCCAGTAGTGTTTGTGAGCTGTCTACTGTAAACAGTCCAATGGAGAAGTGTTAAGACCTGTTAAAGTTTGCAAAACTCTTCTAAAAGCAATACTATATTGAACAAAAAAATCATCCCATATGGCTTCCCAGCCATTTGGCATTTGTTAGTTTTGTCTTACCATTCTTAATAGAGTAATGCTTAGGTGGGGCTTAAGTTCCCTATAAAATATTTAATGTAGTTTACTGTAAAGTCTTCAGGCTGAGGACTGTATCTTACAGAGCACTCATACCACACCTAGCACTCATTTCCATTGCAGCCTCCAGGCAGTATTGTGAAGGTTCATTATTACCACCAAGATCTCTCCCTATCCTGTCACTTTTCAAAGAAGGTCTATTCTTTACTACAGGTCTAACACAGCTGGTATTTAAATGACAAATTTCTTTTTTTCCATCTAAAATGATCAAACCAATTCCAAGCAAATACATTTTTTAACTTGAACTTTAAATAATTGTTGTCCATATAGAACTGTGCCTGATCCACCTATACCTTTATTTAAACAGCTCAGAAAACATGCAACAAATAAGAAGCGTTATTTTTCTGGGGAAAAAGAAAAAAAAAAGAAAGAAAAAAAAAAGCTGTTGGGGTCTATTTTGCATGAGAAAATATTTTGTTTAGGAATGACAGTCAAAGGCATTCTCTCATACATTGTAATATTTTCCATGTGTGGCAGCTTGTTTTTCAGTGGTAAAAATATGTGCAATAAAGACCGAGGATAAAAATTAATCTAACAGTTTTTTCAGCAATGCTTTTGATGGTTTCATTTGATTTCATTTTCCTGTGGATACTGCCATTAGTTCTGCTGCTTGCAATATGTGAAGCATAATTCTGAAAGGTTCATGAGGTTGTAGGGATCCAGTAAGAGATGACTGATTTCTCCCCCCACACACATACACTCCACCCCACACCCACTCACCCACCCACCAGCAAAACATAATGCTGTACTATTTTTGGAAACAGGGAAAGGGCCTCCCTGTGAAAACAGAAAGCAGTGTATTTCTCAGTTACATCACTTTGCAATCTAATGCTGTGTTGTGCTCAGTGTTTTTGTGGTGATGCAAAGCTTTTTTTTCTTTCCTTTTTTTTTTTTTTTCCCTTCAGCCGGTTGGATTTTCCCCATCTTACAGCACCTCGCAGGTCTCTTCTCTGAGCAGTACGTTGCCTGAGTGAGTGGAAACATACAGATCAGCTGCAGGTTTCTATCTACAAAAACAGAGTGAAAGAGAAAGAAAAGGGTTGGGAAAGCAGAGACAAATATTGACCTGGACTTATAGAAAGACATCCAATGGCTGAATAAAGAACCCTGTTCATGTTTTGGGATATTCTTTCAACTGGCTGGAACGAGAGCGGATCAAAAGAATGGGAAATGCCAGCAGACCCTTTAGAAGAATTGCTTATTTCTTATGCCTTTTATCTGTGCTTTTGCTGACTGAAGGGAAGAAACCAGTGAAGCCAAAATGTCCTGCCTGGTGTACTTGTACCAAAGATAATGCTTTATGTGAAAATGCCAGATCTATTCCTCGCAGCGTTCCGCCTGATGTTATCTCACTGTAAGGGCTGTAAGCATTTGGTTATTTAATTTATGATTTAAAATGAACTAGAATGTGTGGTGTTTTCAGTGCATACAGAAGGATGCTTGCTGCAGGGAGTACCTCCAGCATTCAGAATCATCAGCTAGTGTGTTAGAATTGTGCTGCATTATTGAATCCTGATTTTTATATCTCTTTCATCTGTCTGTCTGTCTGTCTGTCTGTCTATGTGCACACATCTCATTTTATACCTTCTTTTATAGTACATGAAACCTGTCACATTATATTCGGGGGGGAGGTAATTTTTTTTTACTTATATAAATAAATTTCTCTGCGATGACCAGATCAGTATAATAACCATGGATATATGAGGCTACATTAATGTATGTGCATTAATGTATGTTTTTTTTCTTCTTTACAGATCCTTTGTGAGATCTGCTTTTACTAAAATCCCAGAAGGGAGTTTTTTGCTCACACCATCTCTGCAGCTTCTGTGAGAAATATTTATATGATACAGTTTTTGTTATGAAATGTATATGTATTCATAAATGTTTCAGAAAGGGTCTTAGTATTAATTTTATAAGAAACAGCAGCAGAAGATTTATTAGATCACAAAACACAAGACTTTCAGCTATTTGAAAGATAGTGCATGTTTAATTTTTACTTAGTATTTTGCAAGGCTATCTGTTGTCAGTGCTACTTTGAATGCTTACATGCTGAAGCTTTTGGTGACAGAATGTATGTTATCTTCATTATACTTTAATTAATATTACAGTAAGGACTTGAGTATTGCAACAACTATTCTTGTTTATTTTCTGCATTCCTGGGACCTGCTCCCAGTATAAAGCTGTCCATTTGCAACTCCCATGGACTGTGAGCTCAGAACCCCTCAGATCAGGCCTGTCATTGCAGTGGGACAGGTCCTGAAGTCCTTTTCCACATAAAATTGCCATTGACTTCTGTGGAAGTTTAGTCGCTTCAGTGGGAATTTTGCCTTCATAGCACCTGGATTTGACCCTGTTTGTTATTTCATGTTCTTAAAAGTAATGACAATTTTCTTCCAGTTAAAAAAAACTGAAGTTGTTATTTCAAAATGAAATACTGTGATGAGGTATACATGGAAGGAGAATATTTTGGGATGTTTAACTGTTAGCTGCATTTCAATAGGATTTTTACAGGCTCACAGGCTTTCCTAGAAATGTGGGCATATGATTATATAATTGTGAGCTATACAGAGGTAGAGGGGGTGTAACCTGAACTGTTTATAGTGGATGTGCTGCCAGCCTGACACACACCCAGATTTGTCTCAGAAATCCGGCAAGGCAGACTCCCCAGTGTGATCAAAACCAAAATCGGATGTCTGTCCCAAACCGACTTCCCGTGCACTCTGGATGTGGTCAGAGGTGTAATGTTGATGTACTGGAGCTCTCTGGCTGTTAAATTAAACTGGTGGCATACCAATAGCTGAAGCCCTGACCCTGGCTGTACTCTGCTACCTCAAGTGGAGCTGATAAGGAGGTGCAGACATACTGTACAATTTTGGATACAGGGTAAATAGGTAAATGCAGTTACTATGGAAACCTAAATGCTTTTCCACGGTGCTTTATTCTAGAGAAGCTTTTCCCAGGTGGTCATAGATCACAAAAGGGACACATTTCACATAATTTCTGCAATGGGCCTTTCAAAAGAGAGGAAAAAAAAAACAGCAGCAGCATTGGTGGAGCTTGTATCTGAAGAGAGTGAGTAGGACATCATCTCTCTTGGCTACGATACACCACCCACACTTAGCAATCCCACTGCAAAGCAGGCAGAATTGGGCATGGTGGAGTAGGACAGACACAGTCATCTTATTTTGAGTTATAATAGTGCCTGGCACAGTGGGCTTGGGCAACATCTTATGGCATTTTAGTAATGATAATAATTTCTGTTTCTACTGTACAAAGAAATGCATGTTCTACGCTGCTTTTTGTAAATGCTGCAACAAAATCTATGACCCCAGAAAAGCAGGGTTTGTTCCACTACGGGCTTTGATGAGTGATCTGTTTTCCAGATATATTTTTAACATGGTAGTTGAGCTGCTTGCCATCCTTGGAATGTCAGGCTGCTAATCTAAGGCAAATGACTCCTGAAACACAGACCGTAGAAGCAGGATTGTATCTGTGGGGACAACATTCCAGTTTGTACGTGGGAAAGAAACATTTTTGTATTTGGCAGAAGATAGTAAGGGAAATAAGAATATGGAAAACTTATGTTAATGAAACATTACAGTAAGTTTTAGCTTTGCATGATTATAGCTGTATTGGTAGGTTTAATTTAGCCAACAGCAAGATTTAGGAGCTTATATGTATTTCTATAATAATAGAAATACATATAGAAATATTAATAGTCTCCAGCATTACATTTTTGAAGTACAAATGTAACTGGGTCTCTCCTATGATACACCAGTCACATATTTCTAAATATGGAATATTTCTGCCACTATTATTATTTACTACTATTTTTAATGTAGTAGCACCAATGGTCTCTGGAAAAATCATGGTCTTGAGCTAAACACTACTCGTAACTACCAGTCCAGGAGAGCTTTTCTTCTTGCGTAGTATGGATGGTATGCTCTGTGCTCTTTATATGACACCAAAAATACAAAGTACCTACACAGCTATGGAGAAGTGCCAGCAGGAGTGTTCCCTAAATGTAGAGAAAACCTCCCAGCTCTCATCTTCAGCACTTTTATCTCTGTGTATCAGCAACATGCTGAGGGTGCCCTTATAAACTGATGACAAGAAAGCCCATAGAAAGAAGGGAGGTAATCATGGCATCAGGATTTGTGCCTGCTAGCCCTGTGCTGTTCCTGCCAAGTGATACAGTCCCTAGCTACAGTGCAGTACCTTCAGCCTCTATCTCCAGAAGTAGCAGCTATGGTGTTTGAGGACAGAATGGGAGAAAGAACACTTTGTGCATCAAATACATGTGACACAGCTGTTGGGGAGAGGTATGGGTTGGGAGGCAAATGAGCTCACCAAGTGCAAGACCTATGCTATCAGCCTGGCAGTCTCTAAAATAGCAATACTATTTAAAGAGATACCACTGTGTTCTCTAAATTATACAGTAGAGTGCAGAAAAGGAAAAATTACCCAGTGAAATCACATCAGAAAAGTAAAATTAGTTGCAGGATTTAATAAATTGGTCTTCTGGTTCAAGGACTCTACAAAAATACTTGTTTTCTCTAAAATGGAAGTATTTCTTGATTTTGACAAAAAAGAAGAATTTCCTGCTTGTATTTTTTTCATACACAAAAAAGGACGATCTGCAACAGCCAAGTGAGAAAATAAATTACCTGTAATTTATTCCGAATGTAAACTTCAAAATAAGAGATTAACTCATAAAGTGGATTAATTAATACTTGGAAATCTTTCATTCCTGAATGTCTAAGGGTGTCATAGTATGAATCTATTTATCCATCAGGTCAGTTGATTAAAATACAGATGTGCATGTAATATTCCACTGGGGTAAAGTTCATTGTACTTGATGATGTCTCACCACATTAAAAGCGTGGCAGTCCAGGGCTAGATTATAATGGACAAATGCAAACATGGCTGATAAGCATAAATAAAGCTCAAAAAATCAATGCTAGTCCTTTTTTAATGCTTACAAAGTTACATAAAATGAAATGTGTTGCTGGTATTTTTACTGTTAGATGCATACACGAAGAGTATCTCCAAGAGGTATAATAAGGACTTCAAAATAATTCTGACTTGAACACTGACTGAATTAAGGGATTTTTCTTTTTTTTTTTTCTCAGTAACTTCTCAGTACCCTCAGGTTAAATACACTCACAAGTGTAACTTAAAAGTTAAAGGATTTTCCTTCCTGTCAGTGTTGCAAATTCAACCTGATGTCTGGCTAACCAGCAATTTAAACCAAGACAATTCAAACCTCTGTAGTACTTGAACATTTCATTGTTGTCCTAGTATATCTCCAGAGGCAGTTGTACAATCCCATTGTTTTACTGGCATGATAAACCCACATTGACATCCCACAGAAGTCAAAGGAATTTTATCAGATGGCCCCAGTAGACAACTGTTGGATCCTTCCCTTTGCACCACGCTATGGTGCTATATCAGCCTTACAGTCTTACAATGCTTGCACAGAAAAAACGTGAATCCAAGCAGTGGAAATTTGGCCTACCATGGCTTGCTGAACCACTTTCTAAAGCCGCTAATAACCTAATGGGCTTTTGTTTTGTATTTCTTTATGCAGGTTGTTTACGTCCAACACTTTTGATGTTATTAGTGATGATGCTTTCATGGGCCTTCCTCATCTAGAATATTTGTGAGTGGACAAAAGTATATTTCCTGGCATTATTGAGTAGAGGGGGTGGGCTTCCAAGTTCCAGGCATTGCTTTGACCAGAATCACTTTACGACCCATTACAGGTTCATAGAGAACAACAGCATTAAGTCAATTTCAAGAAATACTTTCAGAGGACTGAAATCTTTAATTCACCTGTAAGTAAAGTGATTGAATATATTACTTGGTATATTTAATATGGTAACTGAACCACTGTGTTGTTGAATTTCTCATTTTCAGATATAACTGTTCGTATTATTTAAGAAGTATTAATAGTAATTTAATTAGAATGTTAACCTTTGTGTTTCCATCAAAGAATTCCAAACTGTGGTATATGTAGAAGGCAAAGAAGTACATGTTTGGCAGTAGTTCCCTGACTTTCTGTGCTTGGGGCACAGGGGATTTCCAGCTGAGCATGTACGAGCAGGGAGGAGTATGAATTGGGAATCTTGGCACTGATGAGGTGAGTCCCAGTTTGGGACTTGGAAAGGAGGAGCTGTGATTAGGAATGTGGGAGGCTGAGGGATGGACACACACCTCTTCCCACATACCCCAGTCTGACATGGATCCAGGAGAATATTACAGCCATTCTTGGGACAGGCCATCACTGTCTATGCCCGTGTCCACTTTAGACAGTAATAGTATTCAAAAGAATTTTACTAAATCCAACTTGAAAATTCCCACCCAAAGCAGTTTTAAATAGAAGACTTGCAACAAGATGCATTTATTATGGCTTACTGATCTACTTCTTCCATTCTGCACCTACCCTATCCAGCACCCTGTCCTCTCCTGCATGTGAGCAGGAGCTTCCCACAGTCAGGATCTGTCACACACTGACACTGGGATCTGCTTACCATTCCTTGTATGCTGCTCAGCCCTTTGGCTATCTTGGAAACATGGCCAGCTCTTTCCCTCTGACCTGCTGCAGCCCCTTGCTGCATTAGCTGGGAGGGGAAATTAGTCCAAGGCACTGTGGATGCCAATGTGGCTGTAGGAGCAATGCTCCCCAGGCCCACACCAGGAGGGGCATTTCTCACACTGTGCCCAGCCGGTGAGACACACATTGGCAACAAAAACCTGCAACATTTCACTGCAAACAAGAGTAGCATCCTTGTCTCTGAGCTAGGGAGACAGTTTTTATACAGGCTTTTGTCTTTATCTTAAAGCAAGTTTATCTTTTAGCAATAATTGTATTTTAATGAGGAATAATTTTTTAAAAAACAAAATACATACTACAAGAAAACAGAAAAAGAAATATGAAAGAAGAAAAGGAGGCTAAAACATCTGTAATGTGCCTGACATGGGTTTATACCCAGTTCTGAGCATCTGCATTCTCAAGCATGTCACAGGGTGCATGTCATTGGCAGGGGAGTGGATTCTGACCTTTTGGCCTTAACATGATAACATCCAAGAGGGTTTTGAAAAAGGCTCATTTAACTTTTTCTTTCATATATTTTGACAGAGGAGAGAAAGCAAGGGTTCCATTTTAAACAGTTAATGCATAAATATAATAGTCAAATTGCAATTCACCACATCTTCACCACCCAGTAAATGTACCATGAAACACTTTATGCTTTCCCTTTTGGTCAGGACAAGATTTACAGCTGGCTGAAACCAGGCCTACTGTGACTAGTTACTTACGGAATGGCTCTAGGTCTGAGGAAGAGGAAAGAGAGAGGAGAGGGAAAGAGGTACATAAAAAGGCTGTGCACATCCCATAACAATCCATGTTAGAGGTACAGGCAGAATCATACTGTTGTTAGAAAACACAGGTAGCTGGATAAGGCTGGTAACTGGGACCCTATCTTCAGAATATTTATGCACGAGTAGCTTTATATTCACAAATGGGTCCAGTACATTATTTATCATATTCATTTACTTATTTAGTAGCTGCTGCTGCCAGTGAAAAAATTGCTTTTCTCAACCAGAGGAAGGCACAGTTTCTTCTCCACAGAGCATATAGTCCAAGACTCACGTCTTCCCTGTTACATTGGTTTCTGGGGATGTCAGGAGTTTCACAAGAGAAAACATGCAAAAGACAGAACCACATCTGAGGAGCAACTACCATTTGCATGCACATTTTCGGGACACAGATTTGTGCATCATGCTGCAGTTGTCCATGGAGCACTATTTACAAAGACAATGAGAAATTTGGGGAAAATAACTGCAAAGGCACCACTAGTTTAATCTGCTTCCAGAACCACTTGCCATCTTTTGGGGAAAATTGCACATACACATTACGAATGATCATTTTGCACCCTGAGGCATTTTTCATTTAAGAAACAAGAGAGTACTTGTGTACATAAAATATATTAAAAAGAATCATAGTAAATGAGCATGCAAATAAGTTCTGTGAAGTTAGATAAGATGAACTTTGTTCTATTTATTCTATTTACTTCCTTTTCACAACATAAATTTTGGAATGCAGTAAGCTATCCAAACATTTGTACTTTTATAATGCAATTAACTTCAATAATTACAGTGTGTCCTTATTGTAAAAGAGAGCGATCTAGTATTTATTATTGTGCAACAACAGGATTTGTTTTCTGGTCAGAGTACATTTAAGAACAGAAAAATTTTTAAAAGATTGCATTTTTTTACTAATTTACTAATTTAATGTCAAAATCTTACAGTTAGCATTGGACAATAATTTCTATGCACAATACATAATTTTGATTGCATTTCTTTCAGAACTGTTGCCGTAAGTTTAACTGCATGTTTGAGTCAACCTTTGCTCTGTTATTGTAAACCAAATACCACGTACAGCACCATCTAGGCAAGACACTGTTTTCTAATACATAAGTATTCTTTTGAACAGTGGAATATAAGATGCATGGTTTTCATTCAAAAATTGGCAAATGCATAAACCTTGCCTTAATTTTTCTGTCAGTCATATTCCCATGGCAGTGGTGAACCACTCCTACTCCCAAGTACATCATCCTTTTCGGTTTGCTAAAATAACATATAAAAACTATATAGGGCATTAAACTTGTCTCAGCTTGCAAGTCCACACAGCTTTCTCCATTTGAATTCCCTGACTTTTAAAGAATTGCTCTGCAGCATGAAATTGCACGTAAGTGAAGCACATGATACATTCACATACAGTGTTACAATGAGATGTACTTTGAAAGTGGTGAAGTCAGAATGGACTAATGGAAGCATCCCGTATTTACTATTCCTGATCAGACAAACACTTACTTTTAAATGAGGCAGCAGACCTAGTACATCTGGGCTTGTTCTTGTATTTAAGCATGTGCCTAAGTGTCTTTGTTTGGCTAGAGAAATTGTGGTTAATAAATAACATTTATGTTTACAAATTAAAACAGAAGTGGTTCTAAGTCTTACTAGCTACAGATTCTAACTGGGTTCTTAACCTAGAATGATTCCTTTCCATTTTTGCTTCTTCTCATAAGTAATAAATAATTCTGTTAATTGGAAGAGGCATAAACTATACCCTACAACATTATTCTTTTTCTGTCATGCCCTCCATGACATCTGAGACCTTTGGCAGACTCAGAGACAGTCTGACTGAAATGTAATATACTGCTTGTTCAAGGCCTGCTCACATTTCCTTGTCACTTTTACTAGCTAGAATACTCACTGAATTTAAACAAGTTTTCCCAACATTAAAAAATGGGAATTAATAACATTTTTTTGCTAGTCTAATACTAGTTACACACACACACATTCCAGGAAAGCAATTCATGCCGATCAGCAATTTGTTGCCTATTACTGCATATTTTCAAAAACTATGAGCTAAGCCTAAGCCCATCAGCCCATAGTAGTAAGATTTTTCTTCCAGAAGAGGTACAAGAAAGTGGGGAAATTGCAGTGATATGAACACCATGTATTGTGATCTCATAAGGAAAACATCAGTAGATCCAATCATGACTAATTGTTTTAAAAAGTTAAATGGTGTTAACAAAACACCAAAGGTGATAGCACTTTTTACCCTGCTAAGTGAAGTATTGTAAATGCTGCAAGGCTGATGGAGAGTGAGAAAGTAGAAGGAGGCATGACATTTTAGTGGAAGGAAAAGTCACAAAGTAAATGAGCTATTCTTAAAAGCAATCTTTTAGAACTAAGTGCTGGAGAATACCGGTGTTCTTTGCCATAAGAAAAAACCCCACACAGTATATCACAACTTGCAAAAATGTGCAGTTTCATGAACTAGCACTAATACTGAAGTGTTTTCTTTTACAGGAGTCTTGCAAATAATAATCTCCAGTCACTTCCAAAAGACATATTCAAAGGCTTGGATTCTTTAACAAATGTGTAAGAAAGCAATTAATTAATCTATTAATTATACTAGAAGTATAAAGAGATTATTTTAGAGGACATTCTGAGTAACCATTCAAACCAGTAGCCAGTAATGGATCTTATTACTGGGTAGAGACTACACAGTATGGGTAGGCTTGCGGTTTTTGTCTATTGTTGTTGAGAATTTGTGATTGTTTTGAACATTCCCCCAGTTATGAAGATAAATAATATTGTTAATAGTTATGTAATAAAGCTGCATGTTCATTAAGATTTCGTGAATAAAAAGGGAGGATCTTTAGGATGCATGAGAGAGCAAGACATCTGGGGAAGGTGGAAGATATTTAATGGAGTAACATTTTAATGTGTAAGCAATTTCTGGGAAAGTTATCTTTTATCAATAAAGCATGTGTCTACGTAAGTATCCCATATAAATCTAATTGCAACCAAATCAAAACATCAGGTTGTTTAAATTTATATATATTAAATACTAGTAAAACCACAAAATATAGATAATCAGATAAATCTTATAGTTGTTTTAGTGAAATAGATCCTGTTTACAATATACCAAATCCCATTTCATCTGATCTGGGATAATAAGCTGTGAAAATCCTTGGCCAGTTCCCTGTATTAACAAGGTGGGCTGAATTCCTAGTGCAGAGCTGCAGTAGTAAGATGTGGACACGGCCAGTGTATCTGGGAGCATTACTTGGCACGACTGATCGTGGCCAGGTGGTCACGCAGTCTGGTCCTGGCGCTTGCCTGTTCCTGTACATACGATCAGAAATCTGACTGAAGACAGCTGTAAAACATTTGAACAGAGCTCCTTTGCTTGTGTCTCCTGAAGCCCTAAATGAGTGTATCTAAAGGAGATAGTGAATACTGACTGGCTGACCATCAGGTTACATTAATTCCTATTTTGTTATCTAGAATGCTCTTACTGAGAAAGAGTAATCCAAGAGAAGTAGGGGTCATTAGTTTGGTAGGCTTTTGCGTGCCTGTAAACTTGGGGAAATCGATAAAAATTTCTGACTGATCACCAAGTTAAGGTCTCCTTGATTACCTTAGTATAATTAAATCTGTGTGGGTTCTGGTATGTTCATTTAACTATGAGTCAGGACAAATTAAGCCAGGAAGGCCTCAGGTGAGAATAAGCAAGAAGGCACATATTTAACAAAAGCCTGTTCTGTTGCTCTCAAGGAGAAATACATTAGCTGACTACTTATTTTCAACGCATGATTTATTTGTTGTAGAGATCTTAGAGGCAATGCATTTAATTGCGACTGCAAACTGAAGTGGTTAGTGGAGTGGCTGGGCAGCACCAATGCAACGGTTGAAGACATTTACTGTGAAAGCCCACCAGAATATAAGAAGCGCAAAATCAATAGCCTCTCTCCAAAAGAGTTTGATTGCATTATTACAGGTAATGTGCCTCAAATTATTTAATCTTGTTAAAGTCAAAGCTATAGTTTTTCATTCTAGAGCCCATTTTTGCAGGAAGGCTGCATTCTGGACAGAATTTCTACTAAAATCAATATTGAACTCTTTGCCGGTCTAAGTCTTACATTGGAATCATTTAGGAGCAGGGTCCTATATTGCAATATCTACTCAAACTTTAATATGTTACATAAGGATGTGGAAAACTGGGACGTAAAACAGTACCTCTTTTTATTGAGAAAGATTGAAGACAAAATTGCAGTGCTCCTTTATTGACAGAAAAATTGAACTAGTGATGAAATACTGTAATTTGTAATAAATTGGTATCTAATAAGCAGATTTTTTTTCAGTATAGTATGTGAAGTATCTCTGTAATTATCATCCGTTGTGTGCACTTTTGCAGAATTTGAAGTTTATCAGTCCCTGCCATACCAATCTCTGTCAGTAGATACTTTCTCATATATGAATGATGAACACGTGGTTATTGCTCAGCCTTTTACTGGAAAATGCATCTTTCTTGAATGGGACCATGTGGAAGTGATGTTCAGGAATTACGACAACATTACAGGTATGAACACTGCTTGACAAATAACATAACAACAAATTATCCAAAAAGTGGTACTAACCCTGTCTTTTACTTTTTTTTTTATAGGTACTTCAACTGTGGTATGTAAACCTATAGTTATTGAGAGTCAGCTGTATGTCATTGTCGCACAGCTGTTTGGAGGCTCCCACATATATAAAAGAGATATTTTTGCTAATAAGTTTATAAAAATTCAAGATATTGAAATCCTTAAAATCCGAAAACCCAATGACATTGAAACTTTCAGGATTGCTGAAGACTGGTATTTTGTTGTTGCAGACAGTTCAAAGGCTGGTTTCACCACAGTTTACAAGTGGAATGGGAATGGATTTTATTCCCATCAGTCTCTGCATGCCTGGTACAGAGATACTGATGTGGAGTATCTTGAAATATCTGGCAAACCACATTTAATTCTGTCAAGTAGTTCCCAAAGACCTGTAATATATCAATGGAACAAAGGAACAAATGAATTTGTTAAGCGGTTTGATATTCAAGATATGGAAGACGCGTATGCAGTGAAGCATTTCAAAGTGAAAGAGGATGTATACATTTGCTTAACAAGATTTATTGGGGACTCTAAAGTAATGAAATGGGGTGGTTCAGCATTTCTGGATTTACAAAGGATGCCATCCCGAGGGTCAATGGTATTCCAACCACTTCAGATAAATAATTATCAATATGCCATTCTTGGAAGTGATTATTCTTTCACTCAAGTCTATTATTGGGATGCGGAAAAGGCAAAATTTGTGAAGTTTCAAGAATTAAACGTACAGGCACCGAGATCTTTCATACATGTCTCCATCGATAAACGAGATTTTCTCTTTGCTTCAAGTTTTAAGGGAACTACATTGATTTATAAACATGTCATAGTTGACTTAAGCGCATGACACTCATAATTCTGAGATTACATCAGACTTTCTACTGTAAGTGGACAAAATGAACTAAATGCATGATGACTCTCTTATCTTACTTCCAAATGAATGCCTTTAAAAGTTGAGATTGCTAGAACAAAGTATTACTAGTATCTTCATCTTTAATTGTCAAGTCTAGTGGTGTTGGAAGTTGCATTTTTTAACAAAAAGAAATTAAATTAACTGTTCTTTGCATCCACAATATGTAAATACATGTGCAACTGCATCTGTTGCTATAAAAAATATTAAGATGTACTTTTCCATTTATTTATTCACCTGTTTGAAACAACTGCCAAATAAAATGTTTACATTTTGTGTCTTTCACATTCCAAATATTATTTGCAGGTGATACTTTTTATTTGTGTATATATTATACACATATAAAATAAAGCCAAGAAGGCATATTGCCCAATGCAGTGTTGTACTGCATAGAAGATACACAATATTTAAGATCAGGTGGGTTTTACTTATAACAAGAAGTTCTTGATAAAAATACTGCATTGAAACACAAGCTGATAAATTATCACCTGGACAATCCTTGCAGTTATGTAAAGCTTCACTGATTTAAATAGAACTCCAAGCAGAAAAAAGAACTCAGTTACCTAGATATGGCTGTAGGATGAAGGGTTCAGTTATACACATCTAATTGTAGGATGGGCCTTTTTACTGTGTATAGCTAAAACTCTGCAAAGAACTCAGCAGGATAAAAGACAAGGTAAAGGTCTGTGTTTGTTCACCTGATGCTGAAGCAGCAGAAAACAAATCTCTTGTACAACACTGGGGCTGTTACTGTGCTGAAAAACTGAAAGCTAGAAACAAAGCTTATTTTTCAGCTAGCATTATTCTATAGCTGAACTGTCACACATCACTTGCATGAATTCTGTGTCCTTGTCAAGTCTTTCCACTGTAATTGCAATTACTTAGTCTTCAATGAATTTATTCCTTATTCTGAATGAAGCTAGTGAATGGGAGTTTTTTTTTTCCAGTACCCTGCAATGAATCTTAGTACCAGGTACTTCTAAAATTCAGGGAACTTTGAATGTGGCAGGATAAAGTCAGTTTGTATAGTATGTGCAACTCCGGGAAAGCTAACTATATCTGTTAAATTATGCCAAAACTGAATTTGGCATCAAAATCCATTACAAGCTCAAAGTTAAAATAGTCTTTTGTTTACATACGTCTAGTGCACCACTTGAGAGAAACCTACACTGATGCTGAAGATGATTTGGTGCAGCTCAGGAAGAGAGCTCCAGTTTATTTTAGACACCTTTGCATTCATTTAAGTTATCAAGCATTGTGCTCCAATGCCGTCTTTAAAATAGACATATGAATACTCTGTTTATTTCTACACATTTCTACCATTCACAGACATTGACTGGTGAATAAAACTAATCATACTATGCATGTCAGCTAGTCACATGAGCTGATTAATGTATATTTTAGGAAGCCAGTCCGAAACAGTATGCTTCTGTATTAAAGAATGGAGTTTTTTTATATTGAATGTTATTTGAAAAGAAAAAACCTCACGTGAACAATACTGCTCTAGTAAGTTAATTTTTCTGATGCCTTTTTATCCATAGCTGCGTATGCTCTGCTAAGTATTTGGCTTAATAACTACCTATTCCATAAGTATTTACAATGTGCATATAAAGATTTTAAACTGTTTCACAGCTGAAACCTCCCAATTTTTTCTTAATAAATACATTTCCAAGAATCATCTTAATAAATAATCTTTTGTTTGGCAGTTTCCTTTATATGTGAAACTACATTTCCTTTATATAGTTTTAGCTTTTATGTGAGCATCATTTCAAACCCCAGATGAACCCAAATAATATTTTTATTGTTTCTCAACGTTGGCTGCACATCTGTCATTGCCAACTCAGTTTGTCCATTTCTCCTTCAGTGCCCTTTGCATGGGAAAGGAATGAAATACAAAGTCATGAACCCATCTCCAATCTACCAGCAAACCATTAAGTGTGTTCTATTTCTCCTTGTCTTCTGTTTCAGTCTTTTACTTAAGGTCCTATTGAATTATGTGCACTGTTTCTGTTCCGATTTTTCTCATTATACTTGCCTACATGCACTCTCTATCAAATTATAAAGATAATGGCTATGTATCCTTCTCATTATGAACATATTATCCACATCTGGCTGAATTTAAGTGGGGTTGGAGAAACTTGCTAATCTGCTACCAACATTTATTTACAAACAACATATTGTGTACCTTGAAAAATCTATGTTTCACTGAATTGTATTTCAGAGCCAGCCAGCTATGCTGGCTAAGGCCTATGCTATAGTAGTGCTATGATTGTTTTCCTGAGTTACCTCATTCTGAAATAATATGACAGACTTATGGGAATTCACTGTTACTCCTGGGTTTAAAAGAGGAATTAAATGCCTGCGAGGGTGTGAGTCACTATAATTTTACATTCACAGTACATATAAAACTAGCCATGGTACAGTGGAGGGTAGCAAGGGATTAATCTGCTGGAGAACGCAACTGCGATATCAGTTTGGTTGTTCCCTCAGAAAATTTTACCTGTAGTCAAGCATTAGTGATTTGGGAAGTTCTAAATGCCTATGTAGTTTTCAGAAGGTCAGCTAATTACTATAAAACACTGAATCAAAACCTGTTCTCTTTTGAAAATCCCTTTTCTAGTCAGTTTATGTCAGGTGGAGACTCACAGGGACAACAGCCAGTTTCTTATTGTGTGAGTATAGCATTTCTTTGTACTACATAAGGAACTGGGGTATTTTTAGAACAGAACTCATAATCCTTAACGTAGAAGAGTGTAAAGGCTCATTAGGTGCTTCCCTGTGCTGTTTCTTCCTGATTTCAGAGACTGGGCTTTTAACAGCTCATCTGAGCATAAGGTGAAGACCATATTGCATCCTGGTTCTCTGCTCAGTATTCCTTCTGGTATCAGTGGAAGAGTCAGAAAAAAATCAATAGAACCTTCTATCATATACACGTTGATACTTTTTAAAAAATGTTGTTTTAAAAAACCTGTTTCTTTCAGCAAAGTCTGTGTTACTTGTGGCTGACTGGTTGTCTTCAACAGTTGTAATGGATTTTCTAAACTCCCTAATTGTTTTGTTTATGACTGACAGAGTATGTAAGGTACTAAATGTATTACAGAAGACAGTATTGAAGGTTATTAATGGTACTGCTGATCCTTGACGCTCCTTAGTCATGTTAATGTCTAAGACAGAAAAAAGAACATTAATGGCTTAGTATTGTATTCCTACAACTACTTCATTATCTTTTTAATAGAGCACAAATATAAAAAAGTATGCACGTCTCTACTTTGGAAGAGATATATAAAATACACTCAGAATATCTGATACTATGCCATGTGTAACTTTTTTATTTTGTCTGTTGCAATACCTAGGACTTGCAGGTTTTTTGCTTCTACTTATTTTCCATTGAAAAAATATTCCAAAATGCACTCTGCTACTAAGAAGGAAATTCAGGAAGGAAATATCTTGTTGTGTAAGGTAAAAAAACAAACAGAAATGTATTACTGGTTTGTATTTCATTTTAATTATAACTTCTCTTAATTATTTTAAGTTTTTAACTTTATTTGAAGGGGTTGTAACAGCCACTTGAAGTACACTTGAGGATAGGAAACAATTATTAGCATAGTTCATAACGTGTGATATGCTTTGATATGTTCTAGTGGGAAGCTCACTAACAGCTGTATTTATGCATATGAGCATTACAATATATTGTGTTAGCATTCAGTGGAAAATAAAGAATGTTTAAACCATAGAATTAACAAAAAGTCCTCAGACTGACAATAGCACCAAGAGAAAGCAGAGAAGTCAGCATACCCAAGGTGTTACAACTAGGAACAGAATATAAGCCGACAGCAAGTCTCAAGAGTGTGGAAGTTTTCCCTTTCAAGGAAGTATTTTCCTTTCCATGAAGCACATAATGGGTTTCTCCTCAGTGGGGACCCCTGAAAATCCTAATAATCACCCTGTTCTTTCAAAATACAGTAAGAGGCTTACAAACTTAATGCACTACATCCATGATCCTAATATGTGGATTTTTTTCCTTTTGACACCTCTCTGTTACATCAGTCTCAGCCATGGTGACACAAAGGGAGTGGTGAGCACACTACTGCACACCGGAAGGGCCAGGGCCCTGCCAGGGCCAGACAGAAGTTAAGCCAGGTTCAGCAGATGGAAAATGCAAACCCAAGCACTCAATTCACTCAGCTGTTAATGCCTCCCCCACTGCCTAGCAGGTTTTCTCTCTGATTTGTTATACACATTGCCAACAGTTGCCACTACCTTTCATATGCCTGCAAGCCTTCTCCTCTCATTCTTGCTGATCTGGAGCCCTAAGCACGGCAGTAAAGCTGTGATTTAGGCTCCTATTGATTAGAATGGCTGAATGTGTTTTTGTGGCCAGGAACTCACCAATAAATGTCGAGGTCTTGGGGAGTTCAGTTCCTCCAGACCGAGCTGCGGTACACTGCCTGACTTACTGCTAATGGCAACTTTTCTTCCTTACTGATGACTCTGAATCCTAATGGCTGGTGTTACAGGCATGTCTCTGTTTATAGTTCACTTAAACAAAGTGCTCAGAGGCGAACCTAACCCTATTTCTATTCAGGAATTTTCCTGAAATGAACTATAACTACAAAGACCTCCAGTGTGCTGTACAGAAGTGGTGTTGTATTTGTGCTTCGAGACTTTGAATCGCTCCAATTAGTTATGGCAGTGTAATACTTCTGTCTTCAAATTTGTTACAGTAGAAAGCAATTTGCCCCCAAATATGCATATTTATATTCATAGAATTGTTTATTTATACTCCAAATAAACTGAAGTGGATGATGGCAATAATTATGTTACTGTTTCCAATCTCCCATTCATCAAATCAATTTCTGAATTCTCAAAAGTTGTTTTCAACTCAGCCTTACTTTATTCTTCCTACTGAATTATTTCAATTGAAAAAGGACTTTCTGACCCATTCTCACTTCCTGTTTGAAGGCCTGGATAGCGACAGCAGTATGTTAGCAAGTTGTCAACCTGCCCAGATGGTGAGCATCCAAAAATGCTGAAAGAGCTTCAGAATAAACAGGCTGATCTGCTAAGAATACATAGTCCTTCATTAAAAACCATTTATGTGCAAAAGAAGTAGAAGTAACAAACATTATGTCTATTTTTCTAAAAAGTTCACGGGATAATCAGTGGGATTTCAGACGTAAAATCCACATTTATCTGAAATTATAAATGAAAATGGAAGTGTAAAATTGCAGGAGAAATTAGGTAACTAAGCAAGTGGGACAGGCTGACTAGTGAAGTTGAGGGTCCAGAAATGCAAAATTTTATACATAGGAAAGAAATGCTAGTAAAGTTTAAAATTAGCAGTAAAGAAGTCAACTTGATATTGTTTTGAACAACTCAGAAAGATACTCATCTCAATATACAGCTACAGGAAAGAACAAATAATGCTACCACATGTGCAGGATAATAAGGATAATACAACACTACATGTTACAGCAAATCACTGCTGTTGCCTTATTTGAGATACTGCAAGCAGTACTAAAGCAGCCATCTCAAAAAGCACTGCAGGGTGATTAAGGACTCAGAGAGATGTGGAAAAATTCCCTGAAGGTGTGGAACAAGATGGCACTTGACACTGTCAAACCCCAAGCCGTAAACCAAAATACCTTCCCCCACAAATTAAACTGTGGCATCCACTGTCATAGGCAGTGACATAGGGGACAATAATACAGCATTCAGAAAGTCAAACACGGACAAATTACACAAAAATTGTAATTCTGTTTTTTTAGTGCAAACATAATTGCTCTTCATTAGGGAAGAGGAGGGTCTTTGCACTTTCGTCAGAAGCATCTGGCTGTAACCATTTTGGATGAAAAGCCGAGCAGCTGGATAATGAATGTGCTCCACTGTTGCATTTCCTATTTTCAGTTCTTGAGATGTAGTGCTCAGAAATTAGCTCAACTTTGTTGTTGAGGTCCACAAGATAAAATACATAAGATGTACATATGATATAGACGTTCAGAAACATTTACAATACTGAGAACGTGAATACTGAAAAAATCTGTAAGGTACCAGCAACATAATTCCTTGAAATTATGTCAACAATTAAAAAATTTTGGCAAACTATTTGCAAGTACTTGAGAATGTTATTGCACAACTTAGGCTGGCTTCAGCTATGTAAGTCATGACAGAAGTGGATTCCCATGGGAAGAACAGAACTCAGCTTTTTATAAGCTTATTATTAAGATTTGAATATTAGAGCTGTAGGAATATTAGTAGCAAAGTACCTTATGATTAAGCAGGTAATAGTATTTTCCTGTGAGGGAGTAATTTGTAAACCACAGGAACAGATCAACAATTTTGGAAAAACAAACAAACAAGCAAACAAACAATCCCAATGTCACAATTTCCAAATAAGTGTGTAATTTGAAACCCCTATCCTGCTCCTTTTTGTCCCCAATATACAATAACATAAGGATACTGCCCATTCAGGAAAAACACTGTACATATGTTGCTCCAAAATGTGAAACAAAGGAAGAAAAAGGATATAATAAACTTTCTGGAACAGAAAGTTTAATTGCACATGGGAATATCTAAATTTTCTGATATACAGATTACTGTATATTACTCTTACTAAAAAGAGAACATCCTTTTAATGTTTACATTTGAAGGCATTAGCTACCTGGATTACAGATTGCAAACACAGATAAAAATCCACTGCTTCTAAATAATTCATATGCACTGGCATTAGTCCAGTCTTAAATCCTATCTTTAACTTTTCCTTAGCATTATTTAAGATAACAATGAGTCCTTCAAACTAAACTCACTTTAAGGCTGAGACCAAGAAAAAATATCTGGTACAGCAGCTGCTAGAAAAGCTCTGCCTTTTTATAAAGGGTTCTGGAGTACATCAAACTGCAACAGCACTACGATAATCATATTTTATTGACTTGAACCGAATTGGAAATGAATGTTTGTTCCAGAATTACAACTCATTTCAGAACTTCTGTAAAATAATTTTGAGAGAAGTGACGCTATCAGAGGATCTAAGAGTAAGAAAAAAGGAAGCTAATTTCAACTGCTTATCAAAAAATCCTACGGGTATGGTAGTGACTTCATCTGTAAGTCGTATAAATGTAATTAAGTACAATTATTGCAAAATAATCAGTTAAAGAAATGATACGAATTGTAAAGTGTACCTGGAAAGGCTATTACAAATAAACTATGCCCGAGCAATATCACCCTATACAGCCAGAGGTCCCGTAAGCCAGTAAATTGCAAAGGTCCTTCCTTCTTTGAGAGCACCTTTTAGCCCTCCTTGTTCCTGCACAGGGAGCAGGCAGCCCAGAAACTGCCCTTGGAGGAAGGGAAGGAGCTCCAATCATGCCTCAACAGAAACAATTTCCTTGAAGTACAGCCACAGACCAGAGGCATTCCTCCCAGTGACAAGGATAACTCAGCAAGGTCTTGAGGGCACCAGCTCATGCATGTCAGAACATTCCCAGTTTTGCTGGTATTTCAGAGGGAGTAATCAGCTTGTGTGTGTCATCAAACCCAAACTCACTTAGCATCCACTTGCTGGGGAGCCAGGAACAGATTGCAGAGGTCAGCACACGCCGCAAAAGCTTGGTCAGCCCATTCCTAGGGGGCTGCCACTCTGGCACTGTTCACAGGATCTGAGCTAGCTGAAGTTACAGGGACATAAAAATAACCATTTGGAGACAGACCTAGGTTTGTGTGCTCCAATGTCCTGCCTACTTGGCCAGAAGTGATGCTTATTAGAAAACCCAATGGAATGGAAATTGCAGCACTATGATTTCCCAGTGTACTGTCTCAGCCTCCAGTAAGAAAGGAAAAGAAACCTGCTTCTTGCCTTAAGGAGGTGTTCTTGTGGACAGCAAAATGCCTAGAATAGGTACATCCCTCATGCAAGGCAGCAGCAGGGTTTCTTGCTCTAATGAGGAGTGCTCTTCTGCATTGTGGCTCCTGGAGGTAATGAAGGAGCACTGACTCAGTTAAAAAACAATGAAAAAAAAAAAAGACCCCACTTAAGTCTGTGACTCTGACAAAAGGAAAGCGCTTTAAAATCTGTGTTGCAAGGGTTTTTTTCCATAACAAAAGCTGGAGTTCCATTTCAGCTCACTCCCCTTTGAACATACTCACACAAGCAAACTCAGAGGAGTAAGCATTGCATCAGCTTGTTGGAACAAGGTGAGAGGTGCACAGGCTGGATCATGTTAGTGTTTCATATGTATATCATGTGTCTATGTATAAATACCAAACATAAATATGCTTTATATAATAAATAATTCACATATATATAAAAATATATAAATGTTTTATGGAGTCCCAATGCACTAATACTGATCCATCACCTGGGACAAGGTTATTTACACTTTATGTAATTTTTGTTCAAGGGAAAAGTAGAAGCTAATGATGAATAATCTCCTTCAAGTAAGGCATGTAAACAAATGCTTAATAATTCATAGGAGCTGCAAGTAAGGAAGCTTCCCCCTTCCTGCCCTGCAGAGCAGCCCCAGGCAGATAGCTTACAGAATAGGAAACATACTGTGTAAGTGCCAAGAAATGCAGCTGATTGAAATAGTTGTCCCCCTTTCCACAAAGAGAAACTATACATTCTGCCATTTCTACTGCTGTAAAAAGTCAGTTAAAGTGACAGTGAAAAAAATATAATTGGACAAATTATCTTCTTTTAACAGTCACAAAGGGCATTATAGAACAGAACAAAATAAGACAAGCAAAAATGGCAACTATGAGCAATTTCCACTTTCCTCCACTCCTCCCTGGGAGCTCTGACCCTCAATGGCACTTAAGCTGTACTTCTCTGATTTTTGTATGGTACTGCCTGCCAGAAAAGAAATCTCTGGAAAGTCACCACAAACTTTAAAGTTACATAATATTATATTTCTCTTTTTTTTTCTCTCCATGGTGCTGCGTGCTATGAAAAAGAAAGAAATACTCCCTCTTGTCTGCTACTCATTCTCTGAGTAACTTAGAAGGAGTATGTATTTAATGATTACATCATTTCTATTTAAGCATGTTGCAGAATGGTAACTGATAACCTTCTACCTACTCCTGTCTTCTCTATCTTTGGTTCAAAGAATATCTGCCCTTCCCTCTTGCAAGCCCTTTGGCTTTAGTAGCTGTATTGAACAAGCTTTTCTAGTAATTTCAGTTACACATAGTGGCAATTTGCACTAAATAACAGGAAAAATTCTTTCCAAGATTTCCAAGAACCTCTCCAAGGGAGAGGTAGAAAAAACCAAGAAAAGTTATCAAAGTTCCCAAACACGGTTTTTTGAAAGATCCAGAAATTGGGATGGATTTGGGAAACAATTTTAAATGCAAAATATGTTAGGGACTCATATTGTTGAAACATCAAATTTAGATATTTCAAAATAAAGCACTGTATTTTGGAAAGATCGAAATTTAAGCAACTACCAGGAGGAGATGCTTCCTAGGAGAAGCACCTACCCAGGGCAATGCATACATAAATTCTAGCATGTTCATTTCTTCCTTTCCATAATCACATGCCGTCAATTTTTGATTTTTTTTTCTGGATTCCTTGTTAATTTTCTTGTATTTTCCTTTTTTTTCCCATTGTGCATCTCTGTACACGCTGACTGATCTTTCTGTTTATGAGTAACAACTTATTCAAAGGGAATAGAGCTTTACTCAGTTTTATGGCTAATCTCATAACTCAGAACTAGAAATAGCACTGACACATCAGAAAATGCAGTAAGGGAAAGGCAATAGGCCAAGATTGCATTCTCTTCACTGCATAAATGGCTCCAATAAACAACTGGAATTATAAGAGTTACTGTGCTACAGTGAATCCATATTCCTCTAGCATTCGAAAAAAAAAGGCACTTTCCCGAAAATTTTTTATATATAGTGAGTACTCAGATACCTTCAACCCACCAAACAAGACAACATGCCTGAATAAAACTCCACCCACAATTTTTTTTGCCAGAAAGGAGACTTTTCCAAATTCACACTTTCACACTGGTTGCCTTGCCAAGTTTATATTAAAAATATAGATTCTCCTAAAGAAGTAGAAGTAATAGCCTTGTACATGTTTTATCAGGCACTGACAGTTTGATACATTAGGAATTCTGTTCATTACCTGCACTGTGTCACAGCATAAACTAAGAACATACCCATGTATGTGCATGCACCTGACATGCAGGAGTTACACCTGAGAGAGAGGCATAGGGTGTGTAAATACACATTTCCTGTTAAAAACTCCTTTCATCGAGATTAACATGATATACTTGTTACATAAAAACAATCTACAAGACTTCGCTGCAGTGCAACAGCAAGTGCTGCTGCTTCCTCAGAGTACCAGGCCAAGACCTGAATGCCACCCACCACCACTGGGCTGTACAAAACTTACAGTGTTTTGGCCTGTGGCAAATACAAACGATCAACAAAACCATTACTACTGTTCATTTTCTTTTCTAACAGTGAGTTACTAAAGTTCACTCTATTGGTTTGCTTAGATGTTTATGTTCTTCAGTGGAAATAAAATGATAGAGAAAGAAAGAGGAGGAATCTGACAAATTTTTCATTAAAAGATCAAAAGAAAATATTTTTTTTGTCCAAGATGCATTGGAATAACAGGCTTTTCCATATGCTTAAAGAGAATAAAAAAATTACATAACTTTTCAAATTTAAGGATCACCATCTAAATTTGCATAAACTCTCCAGACATTTAAGTGAAATACAAGAATGAAAACACTACAGTCTTCAGAGTACGTGGAAAATTATTTTTAATTTATCCTTCCAGGAATACTAGCTACAGAGACTTGACTGCTTAGCAAGCAGTGTAGTTAAGCCACCCGAGCACAGAAGCATGACCTTCATGTGACCAAAATGAGCTAAGCAGTACACCTTTAATACTGGATTGAAAGTACACTAACAAGTATAGAAGCAGAATTTGAATATTGTCCTGCTTATCCATTATTTTTCAATTCTTCAGAAGTAAAGAAAACGAAATCTTTCATTCTGGAGACCACAGCATTTTTTGTTACTCCTTGAAACTACTTATCTCAATACTTTCAGTCTCCTGAAGAGCAACTGCTAATAGCACAATCTGGAAGATGCAGTTGAAAAGAGCCTCAGGATATCTCCATTATATTGACCATAATTGTAGGATTCCTAACTGTTTCAGTGTTCCACCCCATCTCCTGTTTTATAGTACTATTCATTACAACCACCAACTCAGGAAGAAGAAAACTGTGATACTTGGAACACAGCGTGACACGAGATTAAATGTGTACAGTCCTATATACACATGCAGAAGCAATTTGTGGTGATGGCAAAACTGAGAACCATTCACCATCCACCTTAACAGGGAAGCTGAGAAATACAGGTCTCTTCTAACACCTAAGATGGACATAAAACCCACTAAGACAGACACTAGAATTTTGATGGGGAGGCAGGAGCTCATACGGACCACATTTTCACCAGGCTGCGAGACTACAAGTGTTCATTCATTTTAAACATAACTTTTGGGTTTTAATTTTTTTTTTACTGTGTGATCAAACACAGGAGCACGTTTCCCAGAGAGCTGGTGCAGTCTCCATCCTTGGAGATAATTCAAAATCCCAAGAGAGAGAGTCTTGAACTCTAGCTGACCCCGCTTTGAGGGGCGGCAGGGTGGAGTAGATGACCTCTCAAGGCACCAGATGTGCCCATCAGCCTCAGCTATTCTATGATTCCCAAACAGCTCTGGGTTGGACAGAAGTTTGAATGAATGACCAGGACAATGAAACTCCTTGGTGCTGCAATAATCATCTGGTTTATGGCACTCGGGTGCAGAGGTAAACGGTTATTACAATGCACTTAAGAGTTGGATCCATTTCAGAAGCTGAGAAAGGAATTCTTATCTGGTTTTTTGTTAAACCTTTTTAGAAGGAAAGGAAACCATAAAAGTTTATTATTTATTTTGTTTCTTCCTTTGCATTAGTCTATATTTCTTTTGATGAACTTTTTGCTAGACAAACTTTTAAAAAATGGTTTTACAGAATTAGCATTTTTACAGAATAAAAGCCATCAATGGGGACTACCGTTTTGATTTAAATCTACTACTTTTATAGCTTAAGCACTACGTAACAGTGCTGACTCAGCTGTGTTCAGATCAAACCAGGATAGATGTCACCAGGGTATTCCACGTGCAGTACCAGGAAGCCAGATGCCTTTTCTGCTGGAGCTCTGCAGAGCTCTTAGTGCTGCCCTTAGGAGAGGTGAGTAAGGGCTAGGCCAGTTCCAGGGCTCCATCAGTTTATATTAATTTAGTTCTCACTAAACTTCCAGGAGCAGCAGTGCTCCAAAAAGCTTATTAGAATGTATCAGTGGTGGATAAAAGAAATTATGTGATAGTGGATAAAGTTCTTACAATCTCTTAGAAAAGTCCCACGGTTCTCCACAAAGCTCACTTAATTGCTTTGTCATTTGTGCTTGTTAATTTTTCTGGAAAGCCACTCTGAGGAGTCAGAGACAGCATTTGCAGGGGGGAGATGGAAACCAAACACCAAAGTGTCCCTCACCAGGCACACAGACTGAGACCAGCAACCCATTACAGGACTTTAAAGTGCCTGTCAGGCCTGTATCTCAACCAGCAGTGAAGGACTGGCTTGTTCCTGGCATTTATAATGACAAAAACTGTCTGCCTAAATCCTGGATGAGGATGATAATATTCTTCCTTTGGAAAGAGTAACCTAAGAAAGCTCTCTGTGTGGAGAATGGCGACTTTGCAGGAGGTGGCTCACTTTCTGCACTTAGGGTATTACGGAAACCAAATAAATGCCATTCTACTGGTGCTGCAGTTTAGTTTTCAATGATCTAATTGCCCGAGTTTACTAAAGCTTTTCCTTATGGACTTTCTACTCAGCAAAGATACTATAGGTGATGCGCTGGAGAAAGGAACTGTTAGTTCTGGGCACAGTATTACACAGACGAGACTTAATCTGTACTTGAAAAGGCTGCATAAGACACTGACCTGTCACATTTATGCAGGTACTTAATTTTCCAATCTAGCGCAGCATGACTGCCAATTACATTTGCCTGCCGGTTAGTTTGGGCAGCTGCAACTGCTCTGTTTCCTTGTTCAGAGAAGAGAGCTGTACTTTACAAGGAGAACTTGGAAGCTCTCAAGCTGAGACAAACCTGGCAGTTTGACCAGGAGCAAACAGAACACTTCATGTATCTTGGCATAAACAAACACTGCCCTCAGATGTTCCCTTTCAAAACCAGACATGGACAGGCACGGAGGGGATTGTTGCAGTCTCTTTTAAACTCTTTACAGCTCAGTACAGTACTTGGTACTGTGGCACTTCAAAAAATTTACTTTGGGTTTCATAGTGGCAGTATTATAAAATAAATACATAATCTGCATATTTTAACAAAGAGCCAGAAACTGTAAGAACTCACTAAAATTTGTTCTGTCTGTACTGTGGACCATGTTTGGGCTCTGGTTTTCTTCACTGAAGACTCAAGTTAGCCAGCTGTATCTGCTGTTACTGACTACAGAGGCAACTCCCCAAGTGACTGTGCAGACAGACACAAAAATCCCACTGCCCAGGGGATGTGCCAGGTGTTCCCCTGAGACACCTGTGGGATCACCAGCCCGGGATGGCTGCTGAGAGACAGAATCCCCACTGCCCTTCCACCAAAACTTGTCTGGGGAAGGACAGCTCTAACTTTGTCTTGGCAATTCATGAACAGTGGCCCGTGAAAGCTGCCTCGGAGTGCAGAGAAGTGTAAGTTTCTTGAGAAAGCAGCAGGCTGCCAGGTTTATTTGCACCTTCCTCTCTAAATTAAACCAAACTCTGAGGAATAGAGAAGTGCCTGTTGGTGTCTGTTTGGGAAATTTTGCATCTCCAGAGGAAAGATTTAGTAAAACTTTCAATATAGACTTTGTAGAGAGCTATGCTGATAGGAGCCGTAATACAAGTTGTTTATAAATACTGCAGCATATATTTAATGATTTTCTTGCTTTATAGCAACAGGAGTTCAGATAATTTAAATATTTAGAAATAATTAATCTGATTTCAATACAACCTTATTAGTTGATTTCTCTTATTTTACCAATTGATACGGCACATCTAATTTTTAGTTAAGAACAATCTGTGAAACAATTCTGATCATATTAATCAAACGCTGGCTCTAAGATAATGAAATACTTACAGCCTCTGGTGGGTTAGCATGGACTGTAAAATGTGCTAAATCAGAGACATGGAAAGCTTGAAATAGCTTTTATGAGTTAGCTTGAGGGAAAACTTAAAATCATTTGTATGAAATAGCTTGTATCTACCATTTGGCATTCATTTTGCTAAAGCTGTAGATCACATTTCCCTATGTTAAGAACAAAGACATAAACACGGATTCATTTATTCAGCTAACAGATTAATGTGAGCAGAAATCTTTCCTTTGAATAGAAATTCCTCCCATTTTAATTATTGATAACAGCTCAACTTGCTCAAAAAGGAAAAAAAAATTAGCATTTTAAATTTATTCTGCTTCTTTTTTCATGGATAAGGAAAAAGTGCTACTCCTGTTTTCCCTCTACCCTTTCCTATAGGCGGCATTGTTTTCTTAGGGAAAACATACCACGAGAAGGCGGCTAAATGATTTCTGTAGCCTACCAACGACCCTGACTGAATCGCCCAGCAGGTTCCCATCTCCATTTTGACCCGAGAATACAGCCGGTGCCGGCAGCAGCTCTTGCAGGGAGCGATGCTCTGCCCCTGCCCCCTGACACGGCAACACTGAGGGGCCCACAAAGGTCATCCCGGCTCTTCCAAAGGGCGCGGAGCCCGGTCCAGCGGGAATTCCCACCGTGGCATCCCGGACACGCGGGGCTGTAGCGGGTCAGGTATCTCGGGTGAGATACCTGAACAACTGATGAGCCCGTCCAGGCCGAGCTGTGAGGGGTCAGTGTCCCGGACACACGCAGCGATACTTTCATTTCGGGTGCGCAGATGACGCAAAAACGCCCCTAAAATAACTTTGCGTCACCGTTTCCCAGTGTTTTATCTCCTCTGCTCGGAAACAGCCGCGGCCTTTGCGGCCCCCTCCGCTCTCCGGCGGGGTCAGAGCTCCCCCTCCCGAGGCACCATGGCCTCGCCGCTCCCCGGCACCGCTGCCCCTGCCCTCGCCGGGTCCCTCTCGGGGGGACGCCGGGAAGGAAGCGGCGGGGCGCTGCCTCCTGTCCCGGCAGGGGCGCTCGGCTGCCGCCGGGCTCGCAGGCAGGTACCCGTCGCGGGAGGGACGGGACACCCGGCTGGTTCCAGGCGGGGCCTGGCGGGGAGTGGCGGAGCCGGGACCCGGTATAGTCCCCCCCCGCNAGGGAGGGCGGCGGGCGGTGCTGGGCGGCCGCACCGCATGCGCAAGAGGGCAGGTGTCGCCGGCAGTCCAGGAGCCGCTGGGAGCATCGTGGCAGCTCCGCGTCCTCATGGTGCTGTGTCAGGGCGGAGAGGGCGACGCTGCTCCGGCAGCGGGCGGGAAGGAGCCGGAGATGCCGCCGTGCCGGGAGGACGGAGCGAGTGCGGTGCAGCCGTGCCTGTGCCCGGCGTCTGGCGTCGAGGCGGCGGGCGACGAGCAGCGCCGCGCTTGTGGCTGCTGCTCGGGCATGTCCTGGCCGTGCTGCTGCGAGGCACCTGGTGAGGAGGGGGAGTCCGGCAGGCGGGGCAGGGGGCAGCGTCCTCCCGGCTGGGCTGCCCGCTCTCAGGGTGACATTGCCGGGCCGCGGGGGAGCTAGAAGCGGCCCGAGGGCACCGGGATGTCCGCACGTGGCGGCGGGGCGCGGAGCGGGCTCCGGTGGCCGCAGAGGGCGCCCGGCACCGGTGCCCGCCCCGCGGCCGGCAGGAGTCGCCTCGTCGCTTCCGAGCCGTGCCCGCGGGTCACCTGCGAACAGGTTCGGTCTCGCCCTCTTCCTCCTGCTCCTCTTGACCGGACAAGCCGGGCCCGGTGGAGGAATCGGCGGGGCGGCAGGCACGACCCGCTCCATGCCCCTGCACCCTGTGCCTGTGCGCGGGGCGCGGCTCGGGCCGGGTGCCCGGTGCCCCCCACGCCCCGGGAGCGGGCAGAGCGCCGGGACCGCTCATCTCCAGCGCCGGGCGGCTCTGTCGCCTCTGGGAGAGCTTTGGGAACGATTGTTCCTCGGGAAAACAATACTTCCTGTTGTTAAAGTTTTAAAGTAAGGCTTGACGGGTTTGGGTAAATAGAGGTGCCTTCTGCCAGTGTGGACTTCTGGCACTATAAGTGCTTTTGAGAGTGCAGTTCAATAAGTCCACGTACTTGGGACTGTGACTTCTTGGGCAATTCTTACATTGCTTTAATCTGAGTGTAATGTTCGTTTTCCCCTACCTCGAGTCCGTGCTTCACTTCTGGTGATGTTTAGTTGATGAAGCCACAAACTTATTGTGAAATATGCAACATGTAGCTTTAAAGTGGAATCCTCTTAAAACATAAATGCCATCTTGAAATAACTTCTGAAGTTATCTGGAATACTTTTTTTTTAAACAACTTCACTGAAAATGTGTTTGTCATTAAATTGACTGTAATTGACTTTCCAGCAGAAAATAGATTTGGTGGTGAGCAATGGAGAGGCCAGAGTCCTTCACCGGTGAAATTCACATTAGTGTCACTTCTGAGCAAAACGGGAGGGAGGGGGGGAAAGTGTGTGAAATCCTGAGAAACTTGCATTAATTAGCCAGAAAGAGTATTTTGTTTTGAGGATGTCTATCTCGCAATATTGTTGACTGAGTCTATGACTGAAGACTATGAATCATGCTTAGATCTTGTCTGCATGACCATGATTAGTTCCGATGCAGGCTGTTGTGCTCCTGGCACTTTACAGAACTCAAAGAGAGCTCTTCTGCGTTTCACAGCATGGAGACTCTCCTCCCTTTCCTGAAGGTGTGGGAGGATCATCTTCTCGCTGACCATCTTTTCCATAGCCAGTGCTCTTCTGCGTCTGATGCTATCCTTGAGATGCTTTTATGTGAGAAGTGTCATTTTCTTCATTGCATGCATTTTGCAAGTATAAAAACTGGAACAAAGCACAGCATTAAAAACACAATCAGAATTTACACCTAAAACAGTGCACAGTGGGAGGCATTTACCTTCAACTTAAAACAGGAGTGGAAAATTGTTTGAAAGCATTACCTGTGGTGATGGCCAGGGAATAAAATTGGAAAACCAAACCTGTTTGGCCACTCAAAAAAGAGGACTTGGGTATTGCTTGAAACCTTTTGGTTTTCAGGCGGTTACATTCTTTTAAAAAAGCATGAGTGCTTGACTGTTTTGATGGTGTTAGGCTAGTATTTCGAGGCTTAATATTTTGTGGGGTGGGAATGTTATCTTAACCTAACTTCTCCCTAAAACTTACTTTGAAATAAGTACTGTTCAGAATTGCAGTTCTTGTTTTTGGTGGAAGAACTCGTACCATTTTATTTTTAAAAGGAAATAAAACACTTTCTCATTGCACTGAGTACATGCTTTGGCAATGCAAGATGTTGATGGTTTAAATTCTAGTATTACAAGATTCTGAAGATTGTGTTTCTGATAGGCTTGGTATATTGGGTAGCTTACAGAAATTAGTTCCTTCTGGTTTTTGTTTGTTCCTTATGATCCAAAGCTTAGTTCTGGGTGTAAGATCCTTTCAGTGTATTTTCCTTTAATTTGATTGGTTTTCCATTTCAACACTTCCATTATTTAGGTTGGCTCCATTCTGTAGTAATCAGACAAGCTATCATGCCTGAAATAAAAGTTAATAGTTCTGTTTGTGCTGTGTTCATCCATAAGCCAGCCTGGGTTTGGATTTCCCATTTCAGTTGTAGGCCAGTCTGATTCCTCTTGCTTCAGTATTAGAGACTGTTGGTTTTGTAGTTCTGTTATGTCACTATGTGGATTAAGGCATTACATAGTTCATGAACATTTTTTAATTCCACTTTGTTTCATAGTTGATAGATGTCCTGGTCCAGCGTTGGCTGGTAGTAGCTTTTATAGTCAGTTTTATGTAAGAGGCTGTTGTTGAACAGAAAAATTTCAAGTAGAAGCTGTAACTCACTTTCGGCTGCAGTGTGGCAGGATTCCTTGAGCAAACCTTTTGCCTACTTCAGGTTGTGGTTGCTGTTGTAAAGCCAGGGTCCCTAGGACTGTCAGCCTGCAGTCCCCCCTTCTAGGCAGTGAGAAGCAGTTTCTCAGCCTTGAGTGCTGATCTCAAGGAGGATCAAAATGATTTGTGACAAGTTTTGTTACTTTAAAAAAAAAACAACCACCTCTCAAAACCACACTTAGTTGCTAAGCAACTCTCAGCAGTACCCTGCTGATTATGTTTTAGAGGATCCATAAGGCTCACAGGCTGCCACGCTAATGTGAGATGAGGCACCCTTTTATCAAAACACTGCCTCTGGGACATGGAGTTCTTGCTCCTGTCTTTAGAGGGTGGCGCAGAAGAAAAGGTAACTCCCAATGTTTTATGCAGGTAGAGGAAAAAGAAAGAGATAGTGAGGTGACATCACACTCAAATTTTTAGATGGGCTCTGTTTTCCCTGGTGTTCACCTCTAGGTTCAGTGGAAAGACTGTTCCTTTTATGCAACAAGGCGATAACAAAATAGGCTGATTTCCTTGGAGATTGCTGCTGCTGACCTGAGCACAGTTCTCTCTCTCACAGTTCTCCCTCTCCTTGCTTCTTTTTTTTTTTTTTTTTTTTTTAATAGTTCAGGGTGGAGAAAATGAGTGGAACGAGGAAGAGTATGTTGTTGAAGAGAGCCTGAGGCAATAAGGAAACTCGAATAGAAACATTAGACTTGGGAAACTTTCAGGAAGAGGAAGTCTGATAAATAAGCATAAACTAACGTCTTCATGGAATTATGATAGACATCAGGCCTTTGATGTTTTAACAGTAGTTACTTAAATTTGTTCTGCTTAAAAATGTGTATTTGATGCCTATTTGAAGAAAATATTTGTATTCTTACAGCAAGATAAAAATGTTATGTGAAACTTCTGTAGGTCTAGGTCAAATTTAGGGTGACTTAGCTGCAAAATAAACATGAGGTATAACAAAAATGATGTTCTGTACACAGATTTTGCATTGTATATTTGTGAGAAAGGAAATTAAATATTTGCCTAGGTATCTCAGTTAACTTAGTTAACTAAGCAGCTGATTCCCAAGATAATGGTTTCAGAATCTGACCATAGATTATTTTGTAGTCAGTTATGTTTATTGGTCCCTGGGCAGAACTGTGACTAGTCCCTATATTAAATCACCCGTACTAGTCTGGTACTTACAAGCAGGTAAGTCTACTAACTCATGTAGAACTGCTATGTTTTGTATCCCAGGTGTTAGAGTTCATCTCTTATACCCTGTTTTAAGAAAAAAAAGAGGACCTGTGATGGTCAGTGAAAAGTAGTTTCAAGGTAGGTCTGGTAAATAGATGTAGTATTTGCATTTGTTTCTTTGGTTCCCCTGTTCACCACAAAAATCGCTACGGATGTGTGGAGCACTGCAGCGTGCGGAGCTGCCTGATCAGAGCAGTCCTCTTATAGATCCTTACTAAATGTAGTTTATCTGTTGCAGGGACAAAGAAGAAAGCTGCGTGCCCAGGACTTGGTCTGTTTTATACCATACTGTCTGCCTTCCTTTTCTCAGTGGCCTCTTTATTTCTTAAAAAAATAGAAGATGTACATTCAGTGGAAGTGAGTGCATTTCGATGTGTTTTCCAAATGGCATTTGTTCTTCCTGGTTTAATATACTACAAGTAAGTGTAGAAAATGTTTAAATTTAAAGTCATTTCTTAAAACTAGGTATAGAATTATCACTCAAATAAGATGGCAGTGTTATTTTAGTTTGGACTTCAGTTGCATAACTGCATTATTTTAGATTAGTTGATAGTTTCTTAATATGATTCAGAAAACTGAAAATCTTTGACTCCCTGAATGGTAGAGGCTTCTACTAGGATTATTGTATCAAATGCTTTGATTTCTCCGAAGGGGTGATCTTAAAAAAATAAAAAGTAATTTGTAGATACTCTTGGATTATTTTGCAAGGAAAAAATTCATCACTAGAAGAACAGGTTCTGGGCTCTGAATGTGGGTAGGGATCATGATGGAAATAAATTGGTCTGTGATCAGACAGTTGAGAATATTTGAGTATTACCCCCAAGTCCCTCATCTGGAAAGGTGTGTACCATATGTGAATGTGTTTGGATGTTAGTCATGAAATAAGCAAGACAGTGACATTAATGTGAGATTTCTGTTTTTCAGAACAGGATTCTTGGGACCAAAAGGTAAAAGAATTTTTCTTCTCCTTCGAGGATGCTTTGGCTCTGCTGCGATGGTTCTTCTCTACTACGCTTACCAAGCCATGCCACTAGCTGATGCCACTGTTATAACTTTCACCAGTCCTGTTTTTACATCGTTGCTGGCATGGATCTTTCTCAAAGAGAAATACAGCCTTTGGGATCTTCTGTTTACTCTCTTTGCAATCACTGGAGTGATTCTTATTGCCAGACCACCATTTCTGTTTGGGGCACGTGTTACGGGGATTGAAGGAAGTTACACAAATCACCTTAAAGGAACTATAGCAGCGATTATAAGCACGGTATCTGCAGCTTCAGCTATAGTTCTACTAAGGAAGGTGGGAAAATCTGTGCATTACTTTTTATCTATTTGGTATTATGCAGTCATTGGATTAATTGGATGTGTTGTAGCACTGTTTGTTTTGAATGAATGGCGTTTACCATATTGTGGCAGAGATAGGGTTTTTCTAATATTAATAGGCTTGTTAGGGTTGGGGGGTCAGATATTTCTCACAAAAGCATTACAGATAGAGAAAGCTGGACCTGTATCAGTAATGAGAACAATGGATGTGGTGTTTGCTTTTATTTTACAAGTTCTTTTTCTCAATCATCTACCAAGTTGGTGGACTGTGGGTGGTGCCCTTTGTGTGGTAGCCAGTAGTTCCGGAACCGCCATTCGGAAGTGGCGACACAGCGTGAAAAAAGCTAAACAGAGGGAAATCTAACAATAGAGACACGAATTCATTACAGAAACAAGCAATCTTGAAATATATATAAATACAATATTTATTTTTTATTTATTTGAAATATCCCATTTACCAAATTGTAGTACCAAATTATATCCAATAAAATAAGTTGACTTTTTTTTTTAAACCAAAATTGAAGATATTTTAGCAACTGAGGAGGTATATACTTTCCTTTTTTATGTTTATATATGCTGATACGGGCATTAAAAGTTGTTACTTCCTTTCCAAAGTGCACAGTATTTATTTTCCTAAAGTTCCTGACTCTCTACTTCTTAAACTCTTTCTTTATTTTTTAGAGCAGTGGAAGTGAGTGTCTCAGACCTAATACTATTCTGTGCTTGATTACCGCAGGGATTGCAGTACAAGAGTTAGAAGGGAATGAAGAGTTGATAACCCTTAAACAACCAGCTTTAATAGAACAGATGAAGCTTGTACTTCTCAAAGCTTTCCAATTACTATTTTGCACAAAACAGATGCCAAATGTGGATTTAATTTTAATTTGGGTTCTAAAAGAACAAAAGCGATTCATTTTTCCAAATAATATCAAGAGAAAATTAACTTTCCCTGAAGATTACCTATCAGCTTTGCTTTTTTAAAAAAAGAATTTTAAGTGTTTGCACTTACTTTACATAGTGAAACAATCTAATCACCTTTTTTTTTTTTCCGAATGTGATTTTCCCAACAAACATGTCTTTAGTTGCTGCAGTCTCAGTGATGAGAGACAGCAGTTAATTCTATACCACTTGTAAATTAGCCCTTTCTTGTGGTATGGAATGCTGCACTGTAGCTGCACTTTTCTTTATTCTATGCAAAAGATTATATTTTTTAGGTATTTAATATAGGATGTATTTATTGCTGCTTATGACCCTTTTTAGTTTCTTCTATACAATAGTTCTTTATGAGACCAAGTTTGAGTCTCTTTTGCCTTCATAAAGTTAGAGGATTTGCAGTAAAGCTTTTGCCTGTTTCCTGAGAATGTACAAGCGTGCAATGTAATTGCAGTTTCACAGAAAATGGGGGTTGGCCAAGGTTGTACAGAGGTTCTACAGAACAGGTTTGAGGAAAGCTTGGTGGAAGGGTGAAGCTATGCATACGCGTCACGTTCAGGCATCCACGCTCCATCAGACAGTGCTAGTTGGCAGCTTCAGTCCCACTTCTCCAGCTGCCTCTTTTAATTCTGCATTTATCACTTCTCTTGCACATCTTCTTACTTTTGTAGGCTTTATCTTGAGTGCAACAAATACTAAAGAAAAATGCTTGTATTACTGATCTTGGTGTCCTTCACATTTCGGGAGGACTAAATGTTTAGTAGCAGGAAGCGAGATTTTCTTAAGTTGAATCTTATATACTTTTGGGTCTTGTTGCAGAGTTTAAAGAAGATCTTAACTTGAATCTTGATTTGGTCCTTTGTATCGTGAGGAGGTTTTCAGTTAATTCCTCACTCTAGTATTTTTCTAAAAGAGAATGCTGTGTTCTGTACACTTGATACATGTTTTTTTCAAAATCACTGAAGGTGGTGCATGTTTTCTTATTTTGTTTTATAGATGTCTGGTCACATGTCTTTTCTTTTGACAGTAAGCATTGCATCCTGTCAGGGCAGATCTAGGAACTTCACTCCCAAAGGCATGGAATGCATATAGTACTTTAGGTCAGAGTATCATATAACATATTGAGTTGAAAAGGGCCTATCAGGATCATTGAGTCCGGGTCCTGGCCTTGCACAGGACACCCCAAGAGACTCAAGTTCCTTGAATCAGACACACTTGGTGCTGTGACTGCTTCTCTGAGGACTGTGTTGCAGTCCCCAAACATCCTCTGGGTGAAGAACCTCTTCCTGATACCCAGCCTAAACATCCCCTGACTCAGCTTCAGGCCATTTACTCGAGTCCTGTCTCTGAGCATGGGGAGAAGAGATCGGCACTTGTGCCTCTGCTTCCCCTTATGAGGATGTTGAAGACCTCAGTGAGGTCTCCCCTCAGTCTCTTCTTTAACAGAGTGAGCAGACCAAGTGACCTTAGCAACTCCTCGTAAGTGTTCCCCTGCAGACCCTTCACCATCATGGCCCTCCATTAAGCTTACAGCTTAATGTCTTTCCTATATTATGGCACCCAAACTGCCCCCAGCACTGGAGGTGAGGCCGCCCCAGTGCAGAGCAGAGTGGGTCAATCCCCTCCCTTGCCTGGCTGGCGATGCTGTGCCCGGTGCCTCCCAGGACACGCTTGGCCCTCCTGGCTGCCAGGGCACTGCTGACTCATGTTCCCCTGCCATTGACCAGGACCCCCAGGTCGCTTTCTGTGGTGCTGCTCTTCAGCCTGTCATTCCCCAGTCTGTATGTTGCCCTACCCCAGGTGCAGAATCTGTCACTTGATCTTGTTAAACTTCATATATTTAGTGATCGCCCAGCCCTCCAATTTATCGAGGTATCTGCAGGGCCTCTCTGAGGGAGTCAACAGCTCGTCCCAGTTTAGTGTCATCAGCAAACTTTGTATTCCTTGGAGTCCTGTGTCCAAGTCATTAATGAAGATGTTGAAGAGAACTGGGCCAAGGCTAGAGCCTATTGGTGACCAGATGCCAGGCTGATGTCACCCCACTCACTGTTACTCTTTGTGCCTGACCCGTGAGCCAGTTGCTCACCCATCATGTAACACAGTTATCCAGCTGTGTGCTGGACATTTTGTCCAGAAGGATGCTGTGACAGTATCAAAAGTTCTGCTGAAGTCCAAAAAGAGGGTCAAATGTACTGGCTTTCCTGGATTGACTAGGTGGGCTACCCTGTCGTAGAAGGAAATCAGATTTGACAATCAAGACTTGCCGTTCATGAAACTGTGCTGGCTGGGACCAATGATTGAGTTGTTCTCCTGATGTTTTTCAGTACCTCACAGAAAAACCTTTTCCATGTATCATGAGGAGCTGTCTTTGTCCGAGTTTCTGTAGGTAAAACCTGCACTCTGAATCTGAATGTGTTTATGGATATGAGCAGATTCCACATGAGTGGTAGAATCAGTTCCTGCTTACAGCTGTCTCTTCTCTGCTTTTCCTGAAGGCTGAAGCTCAGCTACTGCTGACAAGGTCAGGAAACTTCTTTACTGTCTCTTAAAAGCCTCACATAATAATGCAATTCAAGTTTGGCACCCTTTTTGCTTAATACTTGAAACTGCAAACTGGGATTGTTTTTCTGCTGCTTAACCATCGCTGCCATTGAGCAACAGCTTTCGGGGGAGGGAAGGAAAACAAACTGCATTTTTTACTGCTTCACTTCATGTTTAATATGCATGTGTTTGAATTGCCACTTAAAAAGGTGTGGTTCCAAAGCAGTTCAGACTGATGCAAACTTGGATTGTCAGCTAGCCATGCTCTCTCCTCCTCGCTCAGTGCTTATGTGGTTACATGATGGGCTACCCCTGGGAGCTGATCCAGTACATATCTATTTAGTGAGGTTGTTGGAGAGGGCAAAACCAGAGTAGCCTAAACTTGATGACAGTATAAAAACATCAGGAAGTAGAATTAGGTAACAGTTTAAATTACAGTGTATGAATGCTGCTTTTTCAGTACAGAATAAAAATTATGTGGAAGCTTACATAAAAATCTTCAGTTCATATGATTTCAATGAATCTTGTTTACACTTAGAAGAGAAGAACAGGCTACTGAAGACAGGGTTGTTTTCTTGCCCTAAGCACATAAGTAAATGTAGAAAATATGCTACATGACCAGAAGTCAACATCTAGGTATAGTGACTTGTAATTTTTGGTTCAAGTTCTTGCAGAAACTCTTTCAGTATGTTTCTAGTGCCAAAACCCCCAGATGATTGGGTTTTTGTTTGTTCAGACATACAGGGTTTCCTTATGGCTTCATCTGCTTATTTCCTCTTGCTGTTCTTAAACCTTCCTAAATATTTAAGTTGTTAAAATAATAATCTAAACCAATGTTTTGGAATATTGTTTCAATTTTGATCCGTCTTTTAGGGCACTGTTTAACTGGAATGAGAATGAAGGACTTGACTAGGACTTCTCTATCCATAAAACATGATAAGCTAGTTTCTGTAATTGGTTTTTCTAGATGATGTTGGGGACATTAGACATTTAAGCTTTAAGTTCTTTAACCACCTCAATTTAAAAAGTTTTCTTTCTCTCAAATATAGGCTGAAAACATAAATATTAGTTGCAAGCCTTAAAGATAATGAAATTACAAAAGTGTGGATACCATGAAATGCTGGGTTTTAAAAATTGAAAATATTTCTTAAAATTTCTGTTAGAATGGTAAAACTTTTCTTCAAAGCTTAACAGTTTGAGAATCTAAAATGAAACTGGCTGAGCCTTGATTCTTTTAGATTCTGATCCTTCTTAGCTTTTTGATACAGCAAGTTTCTCAGGGTCAAAAAGTTATTTTTCTGAGCTTTGAGTCAGAAATATATTGATGTTCATTGTCTGTAGTGTCCTGTTGTTATCTTTATTTTAAAGTTTGATAAATATACTTTTCTTATAAAAACTCCTTCCTTTGGAATATGATGGAATATGATGGAATATTGTTGCATTGCAATTGCTTTGTTACAATGTTAAGTTTCTCTTGAATTTCAACACACTCATTCATGGATTCTGAATAGAAAGAATAATAATTAATTATTGGTTATTTTGCACAGAAGCATAGGGATAAAAAGATTTAGTTGTTACTCACGCATCCTAAGTTTGGTTCATGTGTTCTTTACTATGCAAGACACTGTAATTGCCTGTGGTCTTCAGTGAGACTTTGTAGCCTTAAAGCCTTACGTACCCAACTCTTCTGTAGAAAGCTGATGGCTTTGTACTGACACTGTGCAGCAGCCAATTTCTTTCAGGTTAGGTTGGTTGTTTAAAGTATGCTCTAAAAGCCCTTTAAATAAATCTACACCAAGAATTTGACAAGCTCATTGTGTAGACAAGGGTGGTTTGCGTAATTAAAATGGATGTCCAGCATTTGTCAAACACCAGGCATGAAGTAACCTCAACATAACAGCATTGGTGATATTACTAGTTAAATGTGTCATTTTTATTCTGAAACCGGGCTCCCAGTTCCAAAAAGTGTTCTGGGATGGTGCTTCCCGTAATTGGTAATGACAAAATGGATCATACTTCTCTTGATCATAATTTAAAATAAACAACTACTGCCATGATATTTTCTCCTCCTTGCACTTTTGTTTGAGAGCTGTCTGTTGGAAGGTTTGTTTCTAGGGAGGCAGCCTCTTTAGAAGTTTTTTCCTTGCTAACTAGCAGTAGTTACCCAGGAAGAGTCTGTTTTTTAGTTCTCTATCCGTGACAACCATGGCAGGCTCATCTGTGGCGTCAGCCCGACAAAGGTAATAAAAACATGATCTCTGTCCCTGCATGGGTTCAGCACTGGCAGTGCTGACAGCAGATGTGAGCACTGACTTCTGCAGGACATTGCAGCTACCAGCAGAGTGGTTTTGGGGTCCTAACTGCCTGTCCATCCAAAGAAAAGTTGTGGCTTTATGTTCCTGCAGATGCAGGTGACTTCAGGGGGGAACACACATAGAGTTCTATGGTGATAACTTCTGTACACCAGAATGAGTAATTTCTTATGTTATGTGGATTATTGTTTGGCAAAAAGGGGGTAAAAATACCCTCGGCATTAATTAAAAGATTTTTACTATGTCCTGTATATTGTTAAATAGATGTTGGATTATATGTTTTGTAGAGGTTACTGGCTTTGTTATGTAGTAGTATATTTTTATAGACAATTCTTATATATTGAAATGTTAAGAATATTTTCTTAAGAGATTTGTATTCCTCCTTGCTAATAAAATGATCCTGAAGAATTACTCTCTGGTTTTGTATTGATTAGTGGACTATAACTGAGTGTAGTGACTGTAAAACTTAATGAAAGAACTGTTAATTAAACAGTCCCTGGTAAACATGAATGTATGCCTCAAATTCTGCTAATATTAGCATGCTACATCACATCTTATGCCTTGCAACAAGCTAGTGACAAAATTAAGCTTCATCAACTTCCATACATTAATTTCATGACTGGAAACACTGTAGCATTGACAGATCAGTAAACTTAATTTTTCCTGTGTCCAAGTGGCAGTTTGTTTCTGTGGATTTTTTTGATTTATTATTATACATCATGACGGGAATCCAGCTCTTGTCCCACTTGTCATAAGGTGATATTTCATTCATCCTTGTGCTTTGCATTAGCTAGTGTGTCAGTAATTAATTTTTCACCAAAGAGGAAAAAAAATTCATATTTGCTAAGTATTACAAAAGATTGCTAATTTTTATTATTCTTACAGTGGTGCTACTGCTACAGTGTTGTCAGTTTTTGTAAGAGCAGTCAATAACAGAAGTGGACTTCTCAAGCTTGTGCTTGAGAGCTTTGAGAGGGACGTGACAAATCTTGTTTTCTGGGTGTAACTTAGGGAAAAGTAGGTGAGTTACATCGTGGGGAATTATTGGCAGTGTTGGCCTGTCTATCCAGCATCCTCTTCACTTTGTGTGCTCAAAAATTAACTCAGTGTAGAATGACTCGATACTGTTTGTTTCACATGCTCCAAAGTAAAGGAAAAGCAAGGTACTTCCTAGAGATCTGACTGTGCCAGGCATAGGCAAGGGAAGATTATTTGTGAAAGAAACTTTGCCACTTCCTCTTGGCAGTTCTGTGTGTTCTTTGGAACAGCTAGAAATATATAATAGATAGAAATTTAAGCTTCAAAAGAGCTTTTTGGATAGTATTAATAATTTCTAAATAATTATTTTAGTGACATAGCATAAGAGACAAAGGCAATTACTAGATAATAAAACTCTTGAAACAAAATTACGGAATTATGCTATTCACTCAAAAAAAATCTCCAAAACCCAAGCCAAAGGAAAAGAGATCAAAGGATTTCAAATTAAAAAGCATTCCTATTATTATTTGGAAAACAAACCTCACTGAAATTGCAAAATACTTATGAGCACTGCAAGTTGTCCCCTTATTCATTTGATAAAGTGTTCTTATAGTCCTGAGCACAGGAAGTAGTACATGAGATAAAATATGCAGATGAACTCTTCAAATAGATGTCAGCTGATTATTCTTCAATTAGCTTTTATTGAACTGTATTTTCTGACACTGCTGAATGGAGTTTGTAGAGGACCCTGTCAAGGAGCAGTGAATTCTAGAAAGCATAACAAACTAATTTGTCATCTGAGTTCACATGCTGAGCAAAGGCAAAAAGAGATTTGAGTTCTTGCTCTGCTGGAATGAAGTGGTTTTGGGGTCTGTATGAAAGAGGTGGAAAGAAAGCTCATGTTTTCTGGCCAGCGAGTAGGAAGTTCATTTTCCCGCTGTACTGTGACTGTTCTGTCGGCAGGTGGGGCTGTCTTTCTTAATTTATTCCTTAGGATGTAAGATTAAATCCTCTTAAAAATCCAGATCCACAGATCTAGACATTAAACATTTCAGTACAATGTGATGTACACGGTGAAAATACTGAATTTAAGTAGGATTCCAAGTGCTATTGAAGCATTTTATTATTTTATCACAGCAGCATTTTATTACAGAATGCCCCTCAGCAGACCCTTGAATAATCTCTTAAACTCTTTTCTCTGATGTTTTAAACTGTATCCTGCACCCCCTCAGAGCGAAAGATTCTAGATGGTGCTAGAGGACTTTGGAAAGGTCTGCTCTGAAATTCTAGGGAGCAAGGAGAGAGTCTGCCCCCTTCATGTGAACATCAGGGAGTTGGCAGGGATCTTGTAATGAGATTGGACATCTTAGCAGTAGTGATAGTACTGGGTATGATGCAGTCTGGATATGTAGCATATGTCCTAAACATTCTTATTTAAAAAAATTTTTAAAAGGGAGGGATAGCAAGTACATTCTTGCTGTTAAATTCTTTGTGGCAATTTGGGTTGGGCTAGGATGGATTTAAGCTACTAGTTCTAATGTTGCACAGAAACAAAGCACATATGCTATCTGAGCAGTTAACCAGCATGTTGTAATTGTTGCCTTCTGTTTTTCTTCTATTTGGCTGGGTAATTTAAAAAATATTTCTGTTCCACTCTTAATTTTTATTTGGGGTTGGGGTGAGACCCCTTACATAGTTCTTGAGCAGGTTCTTGGTGCAGGTGCTGAGGCAGGGAGGCATTATACATCATCCAGTACCTCATCCCCAGGCCCTACTGCCAAATATTTCCAGTGTCAGGGTTTCCCAGTAACAGTTGCTCTGGTCACCACAGCACAGGGCTGTGGACAGGAGCAGGTGTGCTGGAAGAGCCTCTTCAGGCAGAGCAGCTGATTAAATAAGGAAGTTGTGCAAGCTTTTCAGCATAGACCCACCATACTGTGCCTAAAGCCTCGTAGAGTTGGAAGAGGTTGTACCAACTTAAGGGAGAGAAATATTAGAAAGGGAGGAGGTGACATAGCTGAGTACTATAGTGAGCTCGAAAAAATACTTGTCAACATGTTTTCCATTGGAAGGTTGACTGGAGTATTTTTTGCTGGTGTTAACTGGCACTGTTAGGTGTTGTTCTGCTTCATTGGAATTACTGGACAATTTTTGGGAAGCTGAGTAATGTTAGAAAAGAGAAAAACCTTTTTAATATTATTTGGAAAGGCGACGTGGCAAATCCATTTTATTTTATAAAAATACACACAGTGCACTGTGAATCAGATATTAATATTTACTTCCTTGTTTTCCTTTTTTATGTCTTAAAACAAATATTCCTTTATATTACCATAAAAATTGTTCAATCACTGTTCAGTTCTGATCAGGAAGTGAAGGAAAAAGCTGTTTGCTTTTAAGAAGTAAACCTGATTGTATTGGGTTTTTTTCACTTTGCCAGAAATGTTTCATGTCAATCAACACCTTGTAATAGATGCGTGTTGAATTTCTTCATTAAACATCACGTTTATGTAATATGAATAAGATCCTATGTTCTGCTGTTTGTAGTAACGTATGTAGGGAGTCCGTATGAAAACACTTAGTTGGTGTTCTTTATTCTTACCATATGACAAAACATTTTATTCATTATTAAAAATGGAGAGTGATAACAAAATACTGCAATCTGAAATCTCGCATGGGAGGACTGCAAGTAGCAAGGTAGCCTTTTCTTCCCCAGAGGCCTCGTTTGCTTGCGTGATTCATCTCCCTTTTCTGCTTTACCTGATGGAACCATGTGGCTCTATTTATTTTGCAGTTTGTTACTTCTTAATTTGCAAAAAAGGTGGCTAATTTTAATTTCTGATGTTATCAGCACAGTTGTGTTTTTTCAAGGAGGGAGGGAAGGTGTGAAACATATACATACACATATGTATATTAAGACAATCTATAAACTTTACAGATTAACCATATTTCCTGCATCAACAGGACTTGTAAATTTTAATGTCAACGTCTATCATGAATCATCTTGACACAGCCTTACAGAACAGCCTCTTGTATCTCCTGTTCTCTTAGGAAGGGGAGAGAAGGGGGAGAAAAGGGAAAGGAAAAGTCTGGGGGAAAATCTTTGTTCTCTCGCTGGAAGTACTCTGTGGCAAAGCTGTCCCAGTGAAGGCTGTCTGTGTGATTGGGTACAGATTTAAGGAAGAGAAGGAACAGTTTGTTCTCTGCTGATTGTATAAGAATACTCTTGACAGCATGTTGCTTGCTTCAGATTACAGCCTCTATCCCATGATTAGCATGGAAAAATATAGGAAAAATAGAGTTATACCCACATTTCTATTGCTTTACTATGCTTTTTTTAAACCTGGAAACCTTCAGCTTAAGGTAATGGACGCCACTTTATTTTACCCTGTAGCTCTCTAGATGTCAGTTTTGATCAAGAAACGGAAATATCATTTTCCTAAAGAGAAATATATTTACCAGTTTGATTCTGCTCTTTAAAATTTTCTGGAGGATTCTGGTCTTTCCAATTTCTCCAATGCCTACAGATATTTTTGTAGCATGTTTTTCTAATTTGCCTTTTGTCCCCTTGGATATTTTGAACTTCATTTCAGGATTGAAAGCATTTTTGCAGTCTTTACTGATCTTTTTTGCGACAAGACAGATTTCCTCTTTCATATGCACACTTGGAAATGAAGTTCCAGGTAGGTAATCAATGAAAAAGCATTATTCACATTTTATTTCTCCCAGTTAAATGTTTTTAGTGTGCTAGGAACTTGTAGACAGAAGAATGAAGGGTTATGCAGCACATTTTAAAATTGTAGCCTAAATCTCTTTCTCTGGAGCTTAACAGATACGTGTAGACCCCCAGATTCTTATATAGATCATACCATGCATACACACGATGTGCTGTACGGAACAGCAGCTACTTTCAGTTCCTCAGTTGTGCTTACACTGTCGTCTCTCAGAGGTGGAATCAATGAGGGCTACTATGGTTGTACTCTGAAGGGGACAGGAATATTGGGTGTGCAGTGAGGGTGCACAGAAAAGGGAATACAGCACTACTGATCAGTCACCAGGACACTGCAAAACTCCTAATCCTGCATATAGTGAAGATTATTGTGGTTTGAGGTCATCGTATGCTCTCTGTCCCCTAAAATGCTGCCATGGATGATGCACTGTTCACTGGAAAGCCGATGACATTTACAATACACTGACAACTGAGAAACTTGAAAACAGGAGATATCAACACTATACTGTCTTCAGAAATTGTAGAAATTTGTTTTGGACAAATGTTTTATGAAGATCTTTCCATACCAGCCCCATTCACAAACCGTTTGGTTCTTTAGCAGCAGTTTTGCTGACACAATCTTCTTGGTAATTTCTCTGCACATGATCTTAGGTCATTAGTTTAGAATCTGGTGGTGCTTATGTATAGTTTTATTATTTACTTTTTTACTTTAATACTCAATTTTGTTTTTATGACTTTAGTGATAATTTCAGGGGTACTTTTATTGGTATGTTATCACACTTCGAAGAATTTTCGACTAGGTTGTCTGGGATTTTCAGTATTAAATGCCTCATAACCACATGTATTTATTTTCTTAGCCTTAGCATGTATATGACTCCAAGTTGTAATTAGTGACTCAGTGTTAAACTGTACCAACATGTCTATAAAACACAGCATATGGATATCTTGATGAAAGGAAATTGGGAGATGCTGCTTTTATAAACCTGAAAGCTGCAGAGCAGATGTGGAAGGAATTACTGCAAAGAATCTCAACTGGCATATAAAACAGAAGCTGAAGTTTATTTTGGTTATATTATAAAAGAAAAAACATTTTACCAAAGTTCTGTTGTATTTAAGGTTACATAAAATTGTGTTGTTCAGAACTAGCTGTGAAACTATGTGCACTGATGAGACAATGGAACAAGGCAATTTTTTTTGCTTTAAATATTTAGTACTAGAACTTTACAAGTGGATTGTAAAATACGTATTTTTCGAATTTACAGTAAATTTAATAATGATCCTTTTTGGGGGAGAAGATTGTAACAGATATTGCAAAGTTAATATCCATTTTCTAATTTCATGAGCAAGGAGCAAAATAGTGATTACCCAGTTTGCAGTCTGATTGTCTGGCTTCTTCAGTGGAAAGTCCTGGTCATGAATGTTCATTTCTGAAGAACTATTAACCACAAGTATTCCCTTGCTCTCATATTTTCAACACCTAATCAGTCAGCCTGACTTTTTAGAAAACACTAGATTATTATTTACTTACCTCTTATATATTTCAGCAAAGCATTTAAGTGCTTACCAGGCTAAAACATGGGTGCTGTTACAGTGCTAAAAGATGTTACTCACTTTATTTTCTTTTTCAATTATTCTGTTAGTGTAATGCTGCATTAAAATTGCAGTGAATTACAGTACACAGTGAAAACACTACAAGATTTTGTTACACTGTTAATGTAGAGGGTACTTGGAATCACCTAACATGAAATACCTTAACATTAAGAGAAAAATACTAACGTACTGGGTAATTACATGTTTTCTAATGTGATTGCCCATTGTGTTGACACCCATATTCTTCAACTATTAAAAGAAAAACGAACAGTTAAAATATCTTATAGCTTCAACTGTTCTGGTTGGTTACCTAAACAAATTTTTGTGTTGGTTCTTGAATTTGGTCAAATGTATACTATGGCAGGTTGCCAGTAAAGGAACTGAATGGGGTTAATATTAAATTCAACCTGTAAACTGGCTGTTGTTTAGACATGAGCATTAAAGACCATACAGATTTTATAATTTATTACATGAATAACTCATTGTCTTGGCTGCTTGTTTAAAGAGATGACAGAGCACGGGCAAGTCAGGCATATTGTTGCTTTGCAGATGAAGGGAATCCATGAGTGCAGTGATAACTTGGTATTGAAATTAAAGACACAATCATGAACTACCTTTTGGTGAAACTCCCTTGAAAATGTCAGAACAAATAAGCCTAGAAATACTGTTCAACAGGATTAACTGGGTGAACTTCAACAGTTAATGGCACTAAACAAAGACAAATACATGTAATAATGCAGACCAATCAGGCTTTATTGTTTAGATGCTCGGGACAATACTCCATTCTCATGGGACCATGTAATTTTATGCAAGAAACAACATATTTTATCATTATAAATGTATTAAGGATTTTACTGTGTATTTGAGGAACTTCAAATATAAGACTACATGAGGAAAGTAATAAAGCAGGCTTCTCAATATATTTTTATCATGACTGTGTAATTGGATGTGGAATGAAAGTGCTAGTTACTTGCCACTTTAATATTGCTAATTTTGATGTATATTATTGACCCCCAAATTCTCATAGATTAATCAATGAATAGCTATGTATTTTCCCTCCTCTGTGGTTTTTTTTTGGGAGAAGTAACAGAAAATTATGGTACAGTATTCAATTTTATTAAATTTATTAACTTTATTCAATTACTCGTATTAATACTTAGACTTCCATTGTCCCTGAAGTGTAATATGAAATAAAAAAGAATTATCGCTCCAATGTTTTGAGGACCTGTATTCTAATGTAGTCTCTAACTTAGAAAACTGTTATAAAATAATGGCATACTAAAAACATAGCTAAGTTGTACGGTGGGAATTCAGTTAAGGCATAAAAGGCTTTCTTTGATCTATATCAGGAGCTACTTCACTGAGATATGAAATTTCTGAGACTAAAACTTGTGTAGCCAAAAAAAAAGATAATGCAGTTATTCCATATTTATAATTAATTATCCTTAGCAGAAATGTTCCCTCCTAGTGATAATTGAAAAAACTGTGTGAGGTTTTTTTCAAGTTTACTACAAAACCTTTTGTATCTCTTCCAAAGACTAAGTGGGGCATGACTTTATAAAAGGTTTGAAAGTTAAACAGCTCACGTCAATTCCAAAGCTCATGTTTCAATTTTTTTAAACTGTTTTTTTTTAATCTAGATAATTTTTTTTCCCCTAATTGATATGTCAGAAACTCTTAGAGCAAGTTCATTAGACTTTCAGAATTGCCTCCATGACTGCTGATGGTTATAATAGTCAGGCAAAACTGACCTCACATCACATAAAGTAATATTAAGTTTGTAATATAGTTACAAAGATTCTGGAACATTTGGAGAATAGCAGACTTCATAGGAAAGCTCCAGTTCAGAGTTAATAATTTTAAAACAATTTCTGAAATTCAAGTAGTTTGTCTTATTTATTTATTTATTATTTTGAATCAGTATAGAAGTTGTACTGGTTGGGATTATTTATCTAGCAATCACAAAGAGCCTCAAAATCAGGCCGTTAGTAAAATAATTGTCTTAAGTGAAACTGCCTTTCTCTAAGAACTGTTTTCATGGGGCAGAATCCCTTCATGACTGAAGTAGGGCTGTGCTTTACAGAGAAAGCTGAGATGCCCTGACAGAGCAGTCACCACCCTGCCTCCACGGGCTGTACTCCTGCAGAATGATAATTGGTTTATTGGAAGCGAGGAATTAATTGCAGATAAGGCCTGTGTGTTCCTTCACAAGAAAACTGTCTTACCATTAGTAAATCAATGAAAATTTTGCTGTACCGAAACCAGAATGCAGTTAAGAAAACACTCTCAGTCCTTACTTTCATGTGTTTCTAATTTTCTTTTAGAATTTCTGTTTGCATTTGTGCAAGCGTGTGTGCTTTTCTTTAGTCCTAGCTGAAGGGTGAATTTTGGAGCAAAGCCCAAGGAAAAACCTTTTGGCTATTATTTTTAAATCAAAAGCATATTTAAAGTGTTTTATGTAATTTGTTAAATAAATTGTTTGAAAATATTGCTATATAATACCACAATTAAAAACAAAATATTCCTTTGTACATTATACTGCAGGGTTTAGGCAAGTGATATATACTTCAGAATGAGTGCAGAAAAAGAGCCAGGTATTTTTGAATACTGATGCTACCACTGTAGTTACTTTTTTTCCTGATGGGAAAATTGCCCAAGTAAACTCACATTGCTTTAGTTTCCCCATCTGTATAATGTGAATAATACTTACCATCTCATGAGAATGTGTGGAATTTAATACTTATGCATCACTTTGAAGTTCATCTCCAAATCAATTCTGTGACCCAAACTCCAAAATGCATGGTTGGTAGAAGACTGTGAGACATGTCAATATTTTCTGGAAGTCCTGTATTTTTCTCTACCTATAAATACTGTATTTGAGCTGGATGTGTTGTCTTTCTATATTGTCAAGCCTGATGGAGCAGTAGGGTACAATGTGATGACTAACAGCGAGTTCTCGTGAGAACAGGGTAGACACTGATGTACAATGAGAGAGAAAACTGAAGCATTCTCAAGACACTCTCTGCTTGGCTGAGAATGTTAAAAAGAAACCATGACCCATGAGTTAAGTCCAGCAAAAAAATACTTTCTTCATCTGTTTAACAGTGAGGTTGCCAGGCAGCTCAAAATTCAACTTCTGCAAAGATCAGATGTGGGAGTCCCCCAGAGAAAGTGGAATTCTGTCTGCCTGCAGAGTTCTCCCACCTTGGGAACAAATTTGAGGAAAGGTCAGTGACTTTTTTTGGGGAGAGTCACTTCCATTGTGTGTACAGCCAGGGAGAGACATCCTGGGTAACAATCCTAGCAGCAGCTTTCCAACTTGTCACCAAGGAAATGAGCTTCTTCCCAAGTAGGTCTGCTTGCAGCAATCATTATTTCTTCATATTCAAATTTTTCTCATCCTGCAGTGCTTGGTAGCAGGGATGCAATTTCTGAACTGTTAATTGCATAAATACATTTTAGGAAAAGGACAGTCCTGCAGCTTTGTGAATTCATAATTTCTTCTTTCCTATGGTATTCAGAGAAGAAAATGTCATCCTGGAGAAAATGAGCATCTAATTATATTGTAGAGAGCACCAATCACTGTTGTATCTGATGTGTAACTTTCAGAGTGTTCAAAAATACTACTGTTATTAAATAATCATCCAGTGTCCTGGTGAAACGAAGTTTTCAATTTACAGGTGAGAAGCTGGATCTCAAGAATAAGATTCTTAATGCAACAAATTGCTCGAGCTTGTTATTGATCCCTGGTATGCTGAGCTGGCCCATTGATGTGTGCCTGATGACTTTTTGGCAAGTCAAGGATATGGTGATTTCTCCAAATTTTCCATTCAGTAAAATGTAACACTTTCTTTTCAGGATAGGATATTTTTTATTGTTGGAATTTTGGAAGTTGAAAAAGAGTGCAAACACATTGTGAAGGAAAAATTATGTATCTTTTCTCCTGGTATAATGTGATAGCAACTTTCCTGCACTCTTTAAAACAAATGGAAAAGCAGAGAGAAACTGGAAAAAGCTTCAGTGGAAAAGTTGGTGTTTCCTGTGCGTTTGGAGGATAATTCATTGTCACTACTGTAGAGCTGAAAACCCATTGCATGACTTGTTATGAAGCAACTGATTGTAGTGTACACTAGAGTATTATTAATTGAATGTATTTTGAGCCAATATTCGGGATCTAAATATATGAAAGTACTGAAAAATACACAGACCATACAAAACATGAGTTGGAAAAGATTCATTATTCAAATTGCATTTTTTTCAAAATATTGTATTATGGCATTTTTTGGACACTATATGCAGTGAATGAAACCCAGGCCATGCTGGAGGCAAAGGGAATGTTAAATTTTCTGCAGGACCTGGATTTTACCCAATATGTACTGTATTTCAGTACAGAATAACCAATATTACTAGTTAATTACCTAAATTAGTTCAGACTGACCATGTCTCATTTATCTAAACAATAAATTAGATGGTATTCTGAAAAAAGATCAAGGTGCTTTACTACAGTGGATGTATTTTCTTCTCTGTTCTATTAATCAGAATCTGTAAGCCATGGAAAGACTCAGAAGAGCTAATAAATGTAAATCCAGGAAGTAAGAAGTGAATAAATATATAACACACTATACCTGACCTGATTTGTTTAAAAAATCCAAATAACAACACAAAAACTGTTTGAAAATATGCAACTTACCAGTGGGTTACCTAGGTGGCTTTTTTGATGTATTTGTTGAATAGACTATTTGCTAACAGACTTTCTCCACTATTATTACTATCTACAGGACATTAATACCCTTGTATTATGCTCACAAGATAATTATTGCAGTGAGGTGATGAGTGTTTGCTCAGGTAACAAAGTAGAATGCGTAGGGATAGATCTGATGTTTCAAGTGGTAGTATAATGTAAATTGTATAATGTAAAATGGTACGACGAGTTCCTTGCTTTGAAAGAGAATGAAATAAATGAACCGTAAGTTTTATAGCTCCACACTGGGACACAATCGCCGCATACCTTCGTTATGAGAATTGTTGCCCTTCACATAAAAACGTCCTAAACAAACCCGTGTTAGCTATAGCCAACTCTCGCCAGTTTAAAAATTAAGAACGATTCCTTTAAACTGGAAGTTTAAGAGACTCTTCCTTCTTGTACTTCTTATGGAAAAAATCGCAGGCAGAGATGCATTGCTGCCTTTACCAAACCGCGTTGTCCCGCAGCGCTGACGGAAACCACGCCGCGTTCCCCTGCCCTCCCCAGGCTCCGCGCGGTCCCCGGAGATGCTGCCGGGGCGAGGCACGGAGCCGGGGC